>KZ506554.1:113367-195117 GCA_002844005.1 Limosa lapponica baueri
TAAGAAAATAATCTAGTTAGGTGGAAATGCATGACATGTTCTGTTGGGACTAGGACACGTATGAGGAACCTGACACACAGGGGAACGCAGTATGTGAAGTCTTCCTCCACACAGGCCCCCTTCATGGAAACTTTTCCCACTGTCCTCACCAGTTTTACCCTCAGTGAACACCCCATCAGTGATCCAAATCAAGTGAGAGCCTCTCCCTTTCCAGCCACTCCTCTGCTCATTTCTAGCAGCTGGTGCCTGCGCTAACATTGCCAAGAAATGAGCTGATTTCCCACGCACAGCTGGCTCACACATAAGAGTGCTGCCTGCCTGCTGCAATATACTTGGCTAAAACATTGGTTTTCTGACCCAATTTCTCCCCCCATGTGCAGGCTCCAGATATACCCTTAGGTCCTGCTGTTCCACGAGCTCCAGGGAATCCGACAGATCCTGGCTGCCCTGGAGGTCCTGGTGGCCCAGGGATTCCTCTCAGCCCAGCATTTCCAGGGATTCCTGAAAACAAGCAGAAAAACGTTCCTGTACTAAACATCCAGGATGGAACAGCTCACAGCTCCATCTTACAGCTTCTGTTCCCGCACTTAACCCATAAGTGGGCGAATAAACTACTATTTAAATAAAGCAAAACCAGATACAAATCTCTTCTCACTACCACTACTAGCAAAGCACTTATCAAGCTATTTATTTGTTTATTTGATAGCTTTTTTTTTTTTAATCATAGCAGTGATGTTCTTCATCATCCACGAAGTGACACACTGGAGCAGTTGACATACTGAATGACTAATGAAATTGTTTTTCAAATAAAATATTCCAATAATGACTTTCACTGGTCTCCCATCTTTAATCTTGAGAATCTCCCAGCTAGCGACACCACTACCCAAAGACACTTGGAGCCATCTTTCTGGGTAGGTTTGGCTCTAGAGAGGGAATGGACAGAAGTGTTGCAATGGAAGATTTTGGAGCAGCCTTGCCCATAAGCAGCTCCAACGAAGTTGCAACTGCTTGCATCTAACTGAGGTCCTCCCATTTTGTTAAAGGAATTCCTTTAGGTTTCTGTTGTGCAGGATTCTCCACATGCTTTACCCACAGGATCAGGCAGGAGAGGACAAGGTGACACCTTACACCAGTGTCAAAGAAAATTCCCATCTTCTTGTCAACCTTCTTGTTTAAGCCTCAGCTGAGACAGGCCAACCAGGCCTAAGGAAACAGCAAGGTGAAGTTGTTCCACAGTCACACCACAAACACCAGAACTTAGACACCTAATGCAGTACCTGCTGGTCCTTCTTGGCCAAGATCTCCTGGGCCACCTTTGAGTCCACTGACGCCAGTATTTCCCGGGTAGCCTGGTTCACCCTTGAGTCCTTCTCTCCCTCTCTCTCCTGAAAGGATAAAAACAGACAGCAGGCTAGAGCACAAGTCAGACTGGAGAAAGGCATGAAGAAAATGAGAAACACATTATGTTGAGGCTGCAGCACTTGTGTCTGCTTAGCCATGGTCTGGGCCCTGGACTGGACTCCCTGGATGCCAAATATCAGTGCAATTTCATAAGTTCCTCCTCAAGAAGTGAAGTGGGACACAGCATTAGAATTGATCTGTTCTCGGGCACGTTCATTATCACCCCGATTTGTGCGCCACCTGGATTCCAGACTCCTCACCTCTCACTTCCAGGAGAGGACTAAAGTATTTACATATATAGATTATAAAAATACCCAAATTGAGCAATGCTACCTTGTGTAATCTCTGGAATTTTGCATTCTTGAAGTAAGCAATCAAGGGCTACGTTACCTGGGAACCCCGGGTCCCCTCGCTCTCCTTTTGCTCCAGCAGTGCCAGCAATGCCAACAGACTCTCCCTGGTCACCTGGAAAAGAAAGAAAAGGTGTGGAGGCCATTCACTAATTGATTGTGGGGAGCAGTTTTCAGGGCTGCTCAATAGCCTTGTTCATGAAAACAAACCTTACCTATACTTCGAATCCATGGAGCAAAAAAAGACAATAGTAAATGATGTACCCGAGTTTGAAAATGCTTATAAACAGCAATGGATGCAAATTCACCCATGCAAATGCACGATAAGACAAACACTTATGGGTAATTCCACAACATCCTGCCCTTTATACTTTTGATACAAGGAAATGAGAGAGAAGGCTGGCTCTCATACTGTCCAAAATGCTTCACACAGTGCTGCAGCCAAACTTTCAAAGGCCCATAAAGTATTCAGGCATTTGGCTTGGGACTGGTCTCATCTGAATGAAGCCCCTTTACAAAGGACATGTACTGGAGAGCACTGGACACTTCTAGAACACTACTCGTTCATTTTAGTCATCAGTATTAGCGCTGTGTGTACTGAAAGACCATGCACACTACAGAAGACTTCCTACCCTTTGGACCAGGGACGCCAATAGGTCCTGGGAATCCAAGTGTTCCTGTGATACCATCTGAACCCTGAAAAAAAAAAAAACCAAAATAAGCCTTTGCTTTTTATTCTTGCTGTTCCAAGTTTGGGTCATGTGGGATAACTGCAAAGATGTAGGAAGAAATACTACCCAAAGTGTCATTCAACAGTATGATCCAAACAAAAACAATCTGGAAGTTTTATAAGGAAAAATCCTGCCAGCTTGTGCTGCTTTACTATAGAAGTACCAATTAGAACACAGGATTTTTCTAAGAGCATTTAGAGAAAATGAAGATACTTAAGAAGCTATTTACCCTCTCTCCTGGCATCCCTGGAAATCCTATGATACCACGTGTACCCTTCTGCCCTGGCAGCCCAGGCTGTCCAGGTGGACCAGGGAAGCCTGGATCACCATGAAGACCTTTCTCTTTGCTTGCTGACCCAATTGGACCAGGGAGACCAGGTTGTCCACGGCTTCCTGGGACTCCTTTATCACCTGGGTTATACAAAAGACTGTAATTTCATTTCATAATACAGACATTCAGCTCATTTGGGCAAATTGATCTGTTACCCAAAGCTCCCCTTAAAGAGGAGGAAGAGGTGGCATGAGCTCTACAGAACTGAGCTTCAAATTTCCCATATGCAAATCTTGCTATGGAATGTGGATGGTAGAACAGAAAATAGTAATGCTGCGGGTGCTGCCAAAAGGACAGACCATACTCCATTGAGAATAAGCACAGTTACTGAACAACTGATACTGGCAACTGACTACAATGTTGTGAAATACCTCTAGGTCCAGGGAATCCTCCAAGTCCAGCTAATCCAGGATCTCCTTTGTCTCCTTTGAACTGCAGTGCCTGTTCTGGAGGCCCAAGAACGGGAAGACCAGGTGGACCTACATCACCTCTGTCACCTGAAGAAATAAAAAGTTAGGAAATCTTCTTGCAAAATAATCTAACAGGGAAAGGGTATAACACTCGAAGCTGACAGACAAAACCAGAACTTCCACATCTCCTGATGCAAATTCATCAGTAAGTGCTCAGCATCTTTGGCAACCAGGCCAAAGTATTTCACGATGAAGAAAAGAATACAGTATTTAGAAGAAAACATTAAATACACAGACATCTCAGAAGGACCTCCTAAGTCCCTCTGCTGCACAGCCAGCAAAAGCCTTTCAGCTGTTTCTCACCTTTTTGACCCTGGAGTCCCACAACTCCAGGGCTCCCTTTTCCTCCAGCCGTACCAGGAGTTCCTTTAAACCCATTCACCCCAGGGACACCAGGCAGGCCTGGCATGCCAGGGAAACCAAGCAGGCCAGGAGACCCTTTCTCGCCTGTATAGAAAAGTTGGGAAATAGAAAGGGAAAATTATTCTCTTCTGGTACGCTGCATACCCACCTAGCTGGCAGATAGAGACAGCACATGTCTGGCCAATCACCCAACTCTGGGTAGTAAAACCTCATGGTGCAAGCACAGCACAGCCACTTCTCTCATGCGTCACTTCCACTCATGCTACTTTTAACCAGCACTTTTCAGCTCACCTTTGAGAGCCTGGTTCTGGCTCCACTGGAGAGCAAAACCCAATCAATTTCCAAGAGAGCAACATGCAGTTACATAGCTCTATTGCTCTCTGTCTAAAATAACACAGAATTCTCCAAGTAACCAACTATTGTATTGGTTCTTAATGACCATACAGATTGTAATTTTTATTTCCCACTTGCTTTGTGCTTCCTTCTCTCCCTTCTCTAAATTTTATATGCTGTTCCTCATTTCTTCAATTTTACTGTCTTTCTATCTTGATTTACATGATCCTTTGTCCATAAGGGCCCAAGTCCTTTAAGATGGATCTCCTTATGACCATGATTTGATAATCAAATCCATCAGTTGTAATTCATAACTCAGCAGCCAAACAAATACATTCTAATGCTAGTTGAGAATTCATTCTCTTCTGAAAAGTTGGGCCTAAAATCAGTATTAACAAGGTTTTCTTTTTGTGAGCACAGTAATCTCAGGCTATCTCCCAAGTGGAACGCATACCTTTTGGCCCAGAGAAACCTGGATGTCCATCTTGACCAAAAGGCCCAGGTGGCCCTAAGAATCCTCTTTCCCCAGGAGATCCTGGAGCACCATCAAGACCTGGGAAGCCTTTCATACCAGCAGGGCCTTGTGGACCTACATCTCCAGTCATGCCTTTGACTCCAGGAAGTCCTGAATCAATGCAAGAAAGAACTCAATAGATTATGTCACACAAACACAAGGACAATTTGTGGACAGCTTCCCAAACTCTTTAAACACAGTATTGTTTTTAACATGACAAATGGACCTTATGGCACATGCAGCCTACTAGAAGGCATAAAGCTTAGAATTGCAAAAGCATTAGTCATCTAATAACAAAATACCTATGAAGAGGGTTACTGCCTACATCACTACACAACTGGCAAGAGTGAAACCCCTTATGATGTATCCATTTTTGTCTCCTTTAGCAGACACTAAACTGTAGTGCACCAGTCTTACCTTTATCAAGGCAGTCAAACCAGAGTGAAGAGCATCATTAATGCCAGCTTCTGCTACCTACCCCATCCTCTGGCTGGACCAGAGATCAACTGGAGAGGCTTGTTTTTATAAGTTTCTTTTCCACCTTGGTAGTTAAAGTGTCGCTTCTCAAGAGCAAATTGCTCACTAAGGGAACAAGCTTCTGATTGTGCTGTCACAAAACCAACATCATATGCACTGTTTTGCCTCTGAAGGTTTTTAGAATGTTTCTAGCTGAAGCTTTGTAATGGTTTACAATTTTAAATAAAGGCTCAAACCATTGAAAACAGAATGCTCAGATCCAAAGAGAGGAAGAGAAGGAAAAATCAGGTAGTTTCTGAAAAATGGCATTTGCAGCAGTAGCACACAATATATGAGCTTTGTTATGCTCAGAGCTTAAATGTTTTAAGCTACAAACCAGTATTTTTTAAAGCAGAAGACGAAATGGCTGCTTTATTTAAAAAGACAAAGAAAACACACAGACTTAATATCTGTACATGTTAAGGGTTTCCTTATAGGTTTCAGGCTTTGTTACTGTCTGAGCATTCTCACTGCAATGGTTCTTTGCCTTCTGGTTTGATTAGCAATAATAAGGGGTATCACCTATAGTCAATGCAATTCTTGTAGCATTAAAAGCTAGGTTGTTAGTCCATAAGCTTTTATGCTACACTGCATTTTCTCACCTTGACAGCCTATGTGAAGAACGCATAACCAAACAGTGTGACATCAGAAAAGGAGAGTTGGTGATAAATGGAATAGAAACATGGTGAAGGAAAAAACAGACAAAATACGTAAACAGAAAGAACAAGGGTACAAAAGAAATTAATGATTCAGAGAGACTACAGCTGCAAAATCTTAATCATTTGGAGCTTATCATCATAGCAATGAAAGGATTTTAAAAACAGTTGAAGGAAAGTCATATATGGGATACTGTCCAAAAATGTAAAACGGAGAGGCAAAAGCAATGCTAACATCAAAATGAAAGAAAGCTTTTAAACTCTACGATTTTTATCTCAAATTACATTACTGCTTTCATTCATTTGTTGTCACTGTGCTCCAGAACTGTCATTCTCCATGACAGAACAGAAGAGTTATGGCTCAGACCATTATCTACTAATTCCCAGGTCCTTCTCTGCTTGGTTCTCAAGTCTTGCATGTTCTGTTACCATGAAGCATTTTAGTCACTGTTGTACACAAGCGGTGGGTTTTTTTTCCCTTAAAGTGAAGGGAAATAAATTTCTCTTCTGCCCCAGTGAAGAGAAAGAGAGAAGACTGAAGTGCTTGTTCTGAGAAAGCCAATGATTTTTCAAACTATCAAGGTATTTCAAGCAACTTCATACATTATAAATTAATCATCATGAAAATGGAAAATGAAGACTAGTCAATGATACAGCCAGCATGTAAGAGCAGAGACGTTAAAAACATCAAGACATTTAAGATGTTTTCTCCTATCTTTCTGCTGTACTTCTTACAGCCTTTCTAGGCAGGAGTCGTTCAGCAGTCAGAGGCAAAGGCTCAAATTCTGCACCCTGTTACCCCTAACCAGAGGTAGGAAGCTCACTCCTAGGAAACGCCAAATCTCTCCCACGCTTCAACACAGCAACTTCAGCTTAGCTACTAGTCTTCATCTGAAGACATTACATACCTGGTGCTCCTGCAAGGCCAGCTGACCCCAAAGGTCCTGGTTTTCCCTTAATGCCAAAAGGGCCTCCAGGACCAGGAGGTCCCTGCAATCCAGGGACACCCGAATATCCTGGATTACCCTGTTCGCCTTTAATACCTAGGAGGCCTGGTCTTCCATCTAACCCTAGGAACAGAGAAGTGGGAGGTTACCGAGAAATAAAACCAAATTCAACACTTTTAATTAAAAAGTGAGTTTTAATAGATGCCTTTGAGTTCTGTTAGATTTGAAGAGAAAAACAGCAAATCACCACCTGTGAGCAACTCAGTGGACTGCTAACACAGTATCTTAAAGAGACTGGAAAGAGGAAAAATTTTTGAAAGAGAAACAGTTTGATATTCCCAGATATAAGCAATGTCAGTGCTTACCTTTCGGTCCTGGAAATCCAAGATCACCTGTAAGCCCTTTATCACCTGGGAGTCCAGGTCGGCCACGCTCTCCCAGGGCTCCGCTCTCAGCACCAAATACATCTCCAGGAGCTCCTTTTGTTCCAGCTAAGCCTGAAGCACCCATTTTCCCAGGCAAACCATCTGTTCCATCCAGTCCTGGAAGTCCTTGTGACCCTTGCTCTCCTCGAGGCCCAGGGAAGCCTTAAAGAGAAAAACAGTAAATGTCACTCAGCAAAAATACAGAATATCTACTTCCAATAGCATCTCTAATAAAATCAACATTTTAAACATTTGCATGCAAGAAAAGGTTGTTTGGAAAGTTACAGAATGTTTCAGCACTGAATTAGAAACAATAACTGGTGACATAAAGTGATGAAACTGTTTGAAACAGTTAAAATATCCTTTCATATTAATTTTTTTTAATTTAAGAAAATAATTCTTTAGGAGTATCTGGGAGCTGCAGCTAGTTGCAGCTTTACAAGCTTGGTTTCACTAGATGGCAGATTAGTCAAAAAGGATAAAGAGAAGGAAGATGGCCATTTCAGGCTACAGACAGGCAGTATCTCACTACCACTATCAACCATAAAAGCTGCAAAGATGTTACATTCATCACACCTTTCTTGCTCCATTCTCTATGTCAGACAACTTCTGGCACTGTGGGGCAGAAGACACTGGCAGCCTTGGTATGAGGAGGACTGGAAAGTACTCTCCCTGTACCAAGCAGACACTAAACTGCACTGCTATGTGCATGCATCACACTGCCCAGGGGTCATGTCACAAAATTAGTGACTGCATAAAGATGACACTCCCCTTAATGTAGTGAAAGGATAAGAGATTTCTTCAGCTATATCCAGAGAAACCTGATAGATACACAGCATCCTAGCTTTAGGAATCTTCCCTCACCACCTCTGCTTCTTGTTCTTTATTTATACAACCATCAGAAATTCCCACAGCAAAAATGAGTCCAAACACTGTGTACAATGTGCCTTTACCAGAGTGCCCATGGCTTAAAACAAGTTTTACACTAAACTTGTAGTTAACCTAAACTGTAACAAAGCACATGACAACAGCCTCTGGAGAAACAAGTTGTGCTGGTTGTCCTCTTTTCTCCCAGCAGCGATATAATATTATAGGCAGGTTACAAGTATCTGAAACATTTCTTTTGTTTTCTTCCAAGCTGCAATCATTTGCTTGCAGAGATTGCATTTGGAAGGAGCACAATGGAGCTCTCAATGAAGCATTATGAGCGTACCAGGCAGAAAAGGTCAGACAATTCTTTTGATAAAATATTGTACACATTTATTAGACAATAAAAAGAACTCCAGTAACTTCCCTCTTACCAGGTTCCCCTTGCAAGCCTAGTATTCCTGGAGACCCTGGCTGCCCTTTTGACCCATGTAATCCAGGTTGGCCTGGAATGCCAGGAAAGCCTTTGCTGCCTTTGGGACCTAAGCGTAAAAATATATTAGTAAATAATTTTAATGAATGAATAGCAGAAGACAAAAACACAGCACAGGAAAACAGTATCAGATATTTTCTGCAAAGCCAGTGCTGAAAATACTCGTTGGATACACAATTTAAGCTAAATAAACTCTCAAAGCTATGGCTGTTTCATCAGCCACATATACACAGAAGGAGAGGGTTTGTGTTCAGAGACTACTCAAAAGGGGGAAAATGGTGCAGTCATCATGATCCTCCATGGGATTTAAACCTAGTCTCTTTGGGGAAAAAAAGAACATGGTTCTGTCAGTTAACTCTCTGGAATAATTCTCACTCAGAGGAGACTAATTAGCAGGTATTATCTTCCTTGAGGAATAAGTGCTTCCTGGTAGTCAGCCAGTGCGTTATAATCAGCTTGTCTCCCTACCTGGCAATCCTGGAAAGCCGTGAGTCCCGGGGGGCCCGTATGCTCCGGGAACTATGCAGGGCAAGGTGATACCTAAAACAAAGAAACACGGAGGTCGCACACAGCCCCCTTCGTTGGAACAGGAGCATTTAGTACCCAGGTGTCTTTTACAGGACATATCAGGCTGTGAGTGAACTTACGCACATTAAACACTGCTGACACCCCAAATATGTGACATTAAAGAAAAGTCATTCGGAGCCTGGCAATTGTCCAATCTCATCTCTACTAGTGACTTACTGCATGACCACTAAAAGGTAGCAACTACTGCTGTGAACTACCTGTAGCATGATATCCATGGCTTCCGCTCATCAACTGCTCCTCCCTATGGCAGGGGCAATGCATCACCACTGAAAAACAGACTCAGGGAGCTTAAGGGCCAGGCTGAGACCTTTCAAAGCCAGTGGGAGCTGACAGGTGTTCCTAACTTATAAAAACTAAGGATGTTTCTAAGCTCTATATAAACAGTATGCGACAGTGTGAAATTCTAAAATAAATGTGTGCATACAAGATAAAATACATATATAGGGAATATTGACAAGGTGTTTAAAAAAACCTGTCACCCAAGAGTTTATGCCAGAGAGCTGCATGCACAGAGGGTGGAATAGCAAGGATTTTTTATTTCAGCTTTACTCTTCAACTGCTTCTTCCACAGTCTGTCAGACTAAGAAATAACCACATGGCTTAAAAGTTTATTAGCAGCAAACAAGACTCAGCAATTGCAAAGCTCTTCGACTGATTTCCACCTCTCAAAAAAAGGCTCTGTTTGTACTAGCAATCCCTCTTCAGCAGAATGAAATGGATGTGGCATTATCAGAGTTGCTAGCACATCAGATTTACCTGAAAGATCTCTTCCAACATTCCTCCTTGTAGGTCACTGACAATTTGAAGTCACATTCACACAGCCACGGAAATGATTATCATGAAAACCAATTCAAGACTTTCCAACTCCAGAAATTCTAAAGGACTCTAAAAGCTATTTAGTCAGAGAGGTTACATACAAAAGAAGACTACTAAAAGCACAACACGTGGGGAAAAGAGGTGGGTTTTTTAATTACTCTGAGCACTTTTATTATGCACAGAGAAAGAGCTGCCTAACTGCACTGTTGCCTAGTATCTGCTAATTCAAATCTGGCATCAACTACAAGGCTGATTAAGGATGAGATAATCAGGTATCACAGATGCATAGTCTCTCATTTCCTTACAACTCTCTTTGCAGGATCCTTCTATTCAAGCTCTATTCCCAGGCTGACAAGCCAAATTTATTCATCAGCCATTCAAGAGCACTCCAAATTTTGACTGCTTTCAGTCCTGAGGAGGTAATATAGTCTAATCAGGTAACACTCAAAGTATTTCTTCCAGCAAGGAACATGAATTAAATACTTTTTTTTTCAGAAAATATTAACATTTTCAGATGACTAACAAATTTTACTAACAGAAGACCGTGAGTCAAACTTTTTCCTGGATAAATCCATTTAAATCAGTGGACTTCTGTATTAATAATAAATATGGCTCCCTGCTTCTGACATTGACAGTGGGAATAGGGGTCTCAAAATGAGACCTAAGTGTTACCCATAAAGTAACACAGTATGTCTTTTCTAGCGCAAAAGCTGGAAAGCTCCCTATGAATTTTTTTTTTGTCGAATCAGTGCTAAGAACTGGTTCGATAACATTCTTCTTGGGTTCCTCCCAATAGCTTCCAACTCGGTTCACAAAAGGCTGTGTAAAAATCTTCTGACTTCGATGCCTCCATCCAACCAGAGATGGAAAGTTCAGCTTCCAGTTTAGGGTTCGGCCCCAAACCCAGTCAGGGTAGGCAGGTTTGAGCGTCCCTCTCTCACGGTGCCAAATGACAGAGAGTGATTCTGGTTTGACCTCTCCTTTCTACCCTATTTTTCATGATTTCATTATTCTGACTTGTGTGACTGATTTCATTATTAAGACTTGTGAGAAGAAAGAACAATCCTAATCTCAAATTCTGGCTAGTCGGGAGCTACTAACAGGTATCAGCACTAGTACAAAGAAACAAGCAAAGCTCATGTGGAAAGTGGGATGTAGCAGGAAACAAGAGGGAACACAACCTCCAGGGTGTCTAATCTACTCATATATTGAGATGCTACACCAATTCTGAAGTAAACATCAGAACATTTTCTTCTTTGATGTGAGAGAACCAAAGGTCAGTTCTCAATTCATTACTTTTATCTTGATGTAAGGCATTCACTGATAGCAAAATTAATTTTAAAATGACTATAGTCATGATAAAATATCTACACAGAGTTGCAATAACACTTCCACTCTTACACAAAGCCAGAGTGCTCTATTTTCATCTGTGACAGCAATCCATCTTTATAGTCAGTGCTAGCTTTATGAACAGAGGTTCAAAACTAAAATACTCATGATCCAATTTATGCTTTGAATGGATATGGGCACCTAATACCATGACTGCAAGATGTAACACACTTTGCTACCTGCACTTGGGTACACTTTGGCAGGGCATTCATTTGATAAAGTAAAAGTTAAATGGTAGGGACACAAAACAAAAAATCCAGTTCTGGTCTTCTGCAATCCTATGTCAGCCTGATGCTGAATGTTTCATAAAATAAAAAGTTGAGGTCCATTTCTGAGATATTTCCTCCTCAGACACTGTACAATAAGAATGACACTTTTCAAAAAGTAAGCATTCGGGGCAGCAGATGGTGTGGAAAGGGAAGTTTAACTAATACTGTTGCATTCACATCACACAGCTTTAATGACTGTCTTATGTGAATTTTCCAAACCCAAATCTGTACAATAGCATATTCTGTATTTTACATTATTATCCAGTAGCAGAATACTTGAACTACGAATATTTCATGTGAGGATAACTGAAACACAAATAGGACTGTTTCCTTGTGTGTTTTGCAAAATGATGTAAGCAAGGCTTAGTATAAAAATTATATAAGCAAAACCTAGTGTTTCCCAGCTACTTAATACCCTACATTATCAGAGTTTACACAGTAATATCCTAGTATCAAGGAAATTAAAGTTATGAAAACATCATGTCAGGCATAAAAGCAAAATATGGGCAATTCTAACATTTTTGAGTAATCTCATTATACCAGGTAAAATCAATCTAGCTTTTTATAAAATACAGAGTTAGACTTTTCCAAAGAAAAACCATTTCACTGCATATGGCATGAACTCGAGCAAAATTCCTCAGTGGTGTCTTTGACGTAGTAACTTCAGTAGGTCACAGTCTCTTTTTAAATGTCTTTCCTCATTTTCATGATAAGCCCTTTCAGTTTGGGCAGTATAAAAAATGATTATTTCTTCCACCCACACACACTTCTTTAATATTGCATGAAACTTACTCCATCAAAGGGTCTTTTAATATATGCAAATTATTTCCTAGTATGGAGGGAATGATGCATTCACAAGTTTTCTTACACATCTCTATGGAGGTGCAAACTGAACTGGCTAATGACTTATTCACACTTTCCCACATATTTTGACTATAGATACTCTTCTACAAAGGACCATTCATTGTTAGCAAAGCTTTGATGTAGCATTCATAATAAGCTGGCTTCTGACGTGCTCCACAGAATATCTAGAGTTCACATCATGGTATTTTACTTCTACTTATCTTACAATGCAATTTTAATTTGGTGGATTTTGTAAGAGACAATTTACTAAACAAAGATGTAAGCATTCATAGCTATGAATTAGTGAAGCTTTTAGCATTTAGCATGTGACTTGAATTGGAAAAAAAGCTTATGCAGACTGTTCCAGGGGGACATTAATGCTAGCTGTCTCCTCACCCCATAACAACAACGCAGCACGACACTGATGTGAGGTAACATGCCATCCGGCATGTCTGTGCAACCTTCCCAGTGCTATTCCGGCCTGGCTCTCACCTCCCTCTGGGTTTAAGCTTCCTCTGCCAACTCCTCATACTGCAGTGGTCTTACCGCCAAGGTCTTTGAACTCAGCACGTCAGTTTACCGGTTCAGAAACCTTTGCAACAATATTATGTCCGCAAATATATTACTGATTCTGCATTATTGATACTGACAGAATTACAAACCTAGAAGCTTAAGTATACACAGAATAGAAAATACACTGAAAATCAGCAGTGGCGAAGAAAAAATACGGTTTATCTTAAATTTAAATGGCTGACATGGAATCAAGACATTAAGACAACTTTTTGCAGTCATTTCATTATGAATAAATTTTCAATACATATTTAGACCTAGGACTTTCCATGTAACTCGCTTTGAACTCTGAGACTGAACATGAAACATCATATATGAAACATTATCAAACCTACATTTACTGACTTTAGCACTGTGGTAGCACTGTGGTATGCTTTAGGTACATACAATGACATACCAACTGAGCCAAACTGTAGTACCTCAGGAAGCAAACAGCCCAGAGCTGGTTGCACCAGTCATAATTGAACTCCCTACCCGTCTGTCACGACAATGTCTCATTCACCAATGCCTGTTCATGCATACAATGTACTACAGTTTCTTCTTTTAAAAAAATCTGGAGCTCTTCTTATTTCAATAACAGTAATAGTTCTGAAAACTTATTCAGAATTCTCAGATAGCAGTGAGTTACTATTTTTACTTGCTTTTACAAGCAAGCTGTGCTTTTTAAAAACCTCATTTTCTCAATCTTACTAACTACCTTTGGTGTGAAATGGTTCTCCAGCAATAGTCAGTGAGTAGCTCCATCCAACACTCTTAGCATTTGAGTGCTATTTGAGTATTTGTTGCTCATTATCTGTGTCCTCCTAAGCATGACAACTTGAGAAAGCTGTGACTGCTGTGTGAGGCCTGGTGAGCCCACAAACCAGTTTCAATCAATTTAAAGAGCAATCTTTAATCTAATGCAATCTTCTTGCCTGGCTACTAGCACAACAGTAAGTTGAGTGCATTTGACTTGTAGCAGCTTTGCACCTTTTCAAAATAAGAGCAGACCCAGCATCACCTACCTGGAGGGCCTGGAAGACCTGCTTGTCCTGGAAACCCATCCATTCCTGGGTCACCTGGTGGCCCACGAACTCCACTAGGACCTGGATATCCAACGCCAGGAGAACCAGTTCCTCCACGATGGCCCTTGGACCCAGGTAATCCTGGCAGTCCTTTTTCACCTGGGAAACCTAGCCCACCATCACCCTGTGCACAGCAAAGACAATTACAGCTGAAAATCAAAGAGATGTAGAAAGAATATACACATTTTAACAAAAGCTTAAGAGTTTGGTCCGTTTGGTGCAAAGTTCAGATGGGCCTGGGAAGGTACACGGAAACCACTGTAAATTTTCCACCATTATTTCAAAATGCAGGAAAATTCAGTGACTATTAAAAATAACGTGTTAAGTTGTATTTTCCAAAATATAAATACTACATATATCCTGAAATACATTTACTTTATTTTTAATTAAAAAGATTCTGGTGTGATTAGATTTGACTCATAATTATGCCTACAGTGTCTTTTATCTTTTAGGACACAACATAAAACAGCTTTAGGGTCTACCCCACTACTGTAGCTGGGTAGCCAAAGGCGTAACGAGTGCCAATTATTCATCCTCACCAAGACAAATTTGTGCTCAGGGACTGCGAGCTTTTTATGCGTTAGGAGACTTACCACAGGGACTAGCGACCCAGGCCTTTCTATTGTCTCTGTTCTTTTTTCCAATTCTGAAGCACTGCTGCTAAATTAATCTGAACTTACTGGAGGGCCTGGTGGGCCTGGCAAGCCTGGAAGTCCATCCCTGCCAGGGGTTCCTGGGATGCCTGAAGGTCCTCTGGGTGCTGTCGCACCAGGGTCCCCACGAGCACCTCTGCCTGTTGCATAGGATGGATCTCCTTTTTCTCCCTTAAGGCCTGGAAAACCTTGCTGACCAGCTGAAGCCTACAGACCAAAAGATAAAAACCAGAAATATGAACATGCAGAGAAAAGGCTTGGCTTCTTAAAAATATACCATGAGGACAGGACACAATGACTGGAGCTAGAAAGAATCTCCAAAGGGTTTCCTATGGTATACATTACACTAAAAAAAAAAAAAAAAGAGGAGGTTTGATTATTTCCAAATGTTTCAATCAAGTCACTACAGCTTTACAGTGGCAAGCCAAACCCTGGAATATACATAGCACGATAATGACAGCAATCCTGGATGGCGTCTGGAAACATTACATCACCCATGATATAACAGGACCCAAGTATTGAATCTTCTTCCCTATTGCTTGGTGTAATGCATTTACTAACACTGATAAAGATACTCTGAAGACAAAAGACTGGCATCTTTACGGACTATGATTTTCAAAAGTAAATACTGCCAATAAGCAATGCTCAGCACTTTGGAAAATCCTGTTTGCTATGGTTGCTGTTTCACAAAAAACCCAGCTCAACTCTCACTAATGTATTTAGCATACAACAGTTGAGAAGGAGGCTGCATCTACGGCACACAGTTTTTATAGCTATGAGCAATGATGTGAAAAGACCTCACCAGTCGATTTTTCAGGTCTTCTCTCCATGCAGATGTATATCTGCTTCCCCAACCAGCCCTCACTTAGGAAGAACCCTGGGTCTAATCCATGTTTACCTACAGCCAAGAAGCCCTGGGATAAATAATTGTTACCGTATTTCTCTTGACTGCTAAACACGCAGTTCTCAGAAATTAAGAACCATTTCTTCTCCCATTTTTCATAGGTGATAATTTCTCTACTTTCAGCTTCTTCTCACAAATCAGTTTCTGGGTTGCTTTTTTTTTTTTTTTTAAATCCAAACAAGTAGAAGAAATTACACAAAAAAATGTGTTCTGCTTTCACTACAACCAACACCAGCAATTGCACATGGGCACTTTTTCTCCTTTAATTCATTACAACCAATATAAACTCTTCCTGCCTTACCGAAGGGCCTCGCAGTCCTGGTGCACCCACAGTGCCTGGGTCTCCACCAATGCCCTTAATCCCAGGCACGCCAGGGCTTCCTGATGGACCTGGTGGACCTGAGATGCCTTTTAGACCAGCTCTTGTAACTCCTCCATCACAAGCACAATCACCTGCCTCCCCTGGAAAATAACAGTCAACACTCCAAACTCAGTTTCATTTGGAAAAAGACCCTTTTCAGTTGCAAGAGCTCCAAAAGCAGTATTTGACTCAATTAGCATAAAGCCATTAACATATGATTTGATTTTGTGTCTACTCGGCTCAGGTGATGCGAGTGTCAAGCAAGCGGAACTCGGGCTTTGTCCAGGTTAACTTCTGTGCAATGCCCGTCACCAAATTACCACATGCAGTATGGACCTCAGCACTTCTCGAGCTCTTCCAAAAGGTTTAGACTCTTCTAAACAGATGGTTTTAGGAGAGTTTTAGGACAGAAGTCTTGTGTTTTTTTAGAAATAGTTATGTGTCAGAGAAAGCAAATCCATACTCCTATTCACAGTGGGTTACAATGACCCTCAGCTGGATATCTTTATCTTTCCTTGAATTCTAACTGGCCATGGATATCTTTATATTTCAGCTGGATATCTTTACATTTCCCTGAATTGTAAATGGCCATGGATCCAAACAGTCACAAAGCACAGTGATGTCTGCATCATCATGGCTTTTGCTGCTGGTTCTGTCACATACTAAGATCCAAATTCTCACAGTTTTTAGCACAGAGGAGAATAAAATTAAGTTTCTCTGCCATTTTCACCCTATAGTGCAAAAAGCAGTGAACAAGATTTTATTTTTAAGTCTCATTACGTCTTATGGCTTTAAAGTATAACTTACTTAGCTAATTTTCTGGGTATGAGATGTTTATCTGCTTATTTGCCTGAGCAAAGTAGGAAGTAGGAAATAGGATTTTGCTGGCAGTGCTGGGCACAGCTCTCTCTAAACTGTAAAGGCTGTTGGCTCCTTTAATCCATCTGAACCTCCCATGATTTGTCATAAAGATACTTCCATCTCATCCCTTAGGATATTAACCACGTGTAAATATCTTCCTGAGGTCCAATGACTGCTAAAAGGCTCTCTCAAAACAAGAGTTAATTACCTTTGTACCCCTTTGGACCCAAAGCTCCCGGCAGCCCTCTTTGTCCAGGCTCCCCTGGGGGCCCAGTCCTTCGATCCAGGATAGTATCTGGTGGGAATGAAGGGCCTATATGCAAAAAGAAGACAAGCAAAAGCCATGAGAAGGCTAGATTTCCAGCTCATTAAATACTTACAATGTGAGTTATGCAACTGACAGAAACAGCACCTGATCAAACTGCAACTGAGGAAGTTACACAAGGAGATGGAACTTGGTCGGTATCACAGGCTGCAGTCCTCTCCCTTATGTTTGCTTCTTGCTTCTCACACAGAAAAGCAAAAGCTCCCATGATGTGGATGCATGAGAGTTTCATTCCTCTACTGCTCTGCCATTGCACTTTTTCAAAGACTTAACAGTTGGCCAAAGAAATAACCAAACACACGAACAGGTTTCATAAAGAAGAGCAAATGACTTGGTTCACGGCAGATGCACCTTTACAGCCCTGGGAGAAGCTGAGACTCATATGGAGAGAAGCTGAAGGGACAAATCAGTGTATTGGTGATTGTGATCACTAGCTATTGCCCTTTGTGTTGACACGGAAGGTATCATATATGATAGCTGCTGCTGGCATGGTAGAGTCATCCCCAGGGCTACATGCCTTCTGCAGAGCTCCTCGACTTCTCATTAAGTTGCTGTAGCTCAGGAAAGAGACTAAATGGCAAAAAAAAAGGTCAAGGGGACTTTCCCTGTCCCTCACTTTATAACTGCAGGATTATTTTCTACATCTCTTTATATGCTGAAGAGAATGAAGCATGAGCTGACAGAAACAGCAGTGGAAAATGGTCTAACACAATCTAAAACTCCAGTGTCTGAAAACCCTTCCCCTCAGTGACAACAGTGAGACGGAGTGCTGACCAGCACCCCTCTGATGTGCCACGGACACAAACTGCAACCATCAGCTAAAAAAAGCTACAAGAGCTTTACAGACTCTGCAGAAAAAATGAGCCAGGTTTGACTAGCAAACACCTATTGATAAGAGAGCAATTATTTCTTCTCCACAGAAAATCATTTCATCAGAGCGTGCTTATTGGCTCCGACACTGGAGTCTGCCCTCTTTTGAAACGCTGGCTCTCTAAAATAAAAAAGGCTGTTAGAATTCTGTTTATGGCAGAATGGTAAAACATAAGGTTTGTGTAAAATCAACCCTTTTCATGTAATACTGAATTTCTGAGAAAAACAAAACAATGCATAATTAACCAATCAGGGAATCCATACAAATGAACATGTAAAAATAAAATCACATTTCTTTATGTCTAAAAACTGTCTCTCTCTTCAGGTATCCTATCTGACTCCTGGTACCCAAAACACCTACTCACAAGACTTAACCCCAGGAGCTCATAAGGTCATGGTCTATTCTTTATCAAAGCCAATAGGAGACTAGCCCAGAACTTCAAAGTCCTCTGTGTCATAAATTGTGTCTACACAACCTTGTGCTTCAGTCTCTCAGGCTACCACTCTAACAATAATTAGCTGTATTTTCTTACTTCAGAGGGGTGGCTGCTCATATATAGATTTAAGGTTGTGAGTTACCATCACAATGAGGTGTCAACCAAACATTTAAGATTTACAGAGAAATAATCCTCACTGTTGAAGAAATAAATACACAAGTTGCTATTTGTCTTGTTTCATTCTAAATCTAAATGTTAAAAATATACATACGTGGTGAACCAGGCAATCCTGGTGCTCCTGGCAGACCTGGTAAACCTTCTCTGCCGGGAGTGCCTGGTAATCCAATCGTTGCTCTTCCTGGTTCTCCCACTTCACCCTTCACGCCTGGAACACCTGGAGACCCTCCAGGGCCCATTCCATCTAGACAGCAATGACACAATGAGCAGCTCTCCTCCAGCAGCAAATACATTCTAGTATTTTTAATGTTATGAAAAATTACTGTTGTGCCCTGAACTGCAACCATGTTAGCACAGAACAAGTTATAACTGCACACAAAGGAAACTCTACTAATCAGAGGCACCAACGAGCTCCCATTTACACACTCCTTTGGTCACCCAAAAAACTTCACAAGGCTGCATTTAAGTCCCACTGATCAGTTAGACAATTAACAATGTAAGACTACAGTTTATTTATTTTCTGATTTCCTTTGAGTGAGATAATTTCCTTAGTAGTTCCTAGTCCCTGGATCATTGCAGGCCCAGACTTCACAGGTGACATTCAAATGAAAGAGAAACTTTCAAGTGAGATCTTTGATGGGATAAATGAGTTCCACCTACACGGGGTTTATCTATCCAATCTGTTAGCTCTCTATTACAAATATGAAAAGTCATTTTAAAAAAATAATTTTCAAAACATTTGCTGTTATTTAAAATGTAGGAAAGGTTCTGGCAATCAACTCATTCGAAATGGAAATCAAACAATCAACCTCCTGTGTATACTACTACACCAAATATTCGCACCTGAAGATTCACCTGGGCTGTAATCATTGTGGGACTAATTCTGCTCCCATCCAAGTCAACATACTTGGTTTCCCTGTGTGTCATCCCTGCCTCCTGTGTCTCATACAGCGGTCTGCTGAAGGAGCAGGAAGAGGCTTGCTCTAATACTTTCACCATCTCCAGGCCACTAACCAGAGCCTTCTCAGCAACAAACACAGAAAACAGCCTGTTAAGGGCAGTGTTAGCAGCTGCTTTACCTCTCTCCAGGCCTGGAAACCCTGGAGCTCCTGGAAGGCCTGGTAAACCACTGATCCCTTCGTCTCCTGGAGGACCAGGTATTCCCGGGTTTCCAGGGTCGCCCGGGGCACCTATTAGACAAATACAGAAAAACAAGGAGGAAAATCTCAAGAGAATTTCTGCTGAAATTTCTGTTCAGTCAACTACCCTGGTGGCCATTGATCTCATTGACAGCAAAGGTTGCAAAGCCATTAGCAGTAAGCCTGTTAGTCAAAGATAAAAATAATGGCGGAAAATTCCTCCTGACCTGTTAGAGGTTGTTTCAAACTGGACTGCATGTGAAAGAGGAAGAATAGAAGAGATCATACAATTTGTCCCCTTACCTTTATAGCTTCAGAGACAGTTCCAATCCAGGCCTCATTCAGCTGTGGCATTAATTAAGCTCTTTTTCTCAACAATATTCTTACCACATTGAATGACAAATAATAGCAGGATGACATTCAGAGCACCCATTTCCAAGCAATGCAAGCAAGACATTTTTCCTTAGTACACTGAAGACAGACACACAGGTAGACACACAGCACTTCCCCAGCTCACACAGTCAGCCTCCCAGGCACTAAATTTCATTCTGCCTTGGAACATATAATTCTGCAATGTAGGGATGGCATTGGGATCTAACATATCTGTATGCCAGCAACACAGAAATTAAAGAAAAAATAACAAGAGATGCGTTAGACCCAATACACAATGTGGAAAAGTGGTAAAATACAGTAAGAAGGAAAGTTGGATCGAAAAAGTGCTTTAGACAAGTTCCAAAACAAAATGGAAACGTGTACCTGAAATGACTACACCTTCCCTGTCAATAACGATAGGAGGGCCTGGGGGACCGATGTCACCTAATTCACCCTGTTAGAAGAAAACAGATTGACGCCACATTCAGATGCGTGATGGAGGGGAAGACAGCTTGTCAGGAAACAGACTGTATTACGGGAGCAATGCCTGTGTACATTCACTGACTAATCCTCATCTTTGTCTTGGTGAAGAATTCACTTTGTTCTTCTGCTATTCACAATCACCTGCTGTCCTGACCCCTACTTCCTACCTGACGAAACTGATGGCTGCTTCAGATAAAGTGTTTGCGACTATCCAGCTATCCTCTGAAGGCATCCCATTACCTCAATAGGAGGCACAGGCATGTATATACATACCATGTGTACTGAAGACCAGTTATCATATCAGCATATTGACCAGTATCAGGGAGATCATATTTGTTCACCTTGTGGTAAAAGGAAGAGACCTGCTATGAACATACCCATTTTTAAAAGCATTCATCACTGCAGCTGTTGCCTTGGAATTCTGAATTTCAATAATAGGAGCTTCCAGGAAAATGGATCCCTCTATAAAACCACACAGGTAGAACACGCAAGTTGTGACAAACTGCAGTATCATTCCTTCCTCTCGCTCTAACACCATATCAAAACCTCTTTGAAACAGCAAGTGCAAAATCTACCTGTTTCCAAATTGCCATCATATTTATAGTATAAACACCACGCAGTGAGCCAAGGCAGTGCACGCTGTTGCTTCTTCCAGTAATACTCCTCTGTGGATAAACCTCTACTGCTCCTTCTTCCATGCGCTCTGCACGAAAAAGCCCTTCAGTACTTGCATTTCATGTCTGCCAACCATATACCAATCTTGGTGGCAGATGAGTGTTTTTCACAGCAAACTATGATCCAACCATTTTCCACTCAGTTTCCAGATGTCTGACTGCCCAAGTTGTGAGATACCCAGAAAACGACTGCTATGCTTTGCCTATCTCCAGTAGGAGAAACTGAGCACATTATTTTCAGACTTGTCAATACTTGAAGATCTGTGATCTCAGACTTCACGTAGCCTTGGAAACTATCTTAATATCCACTTACTTCTACCTAATCTTGCCTCAATTGTCCAGTAACTATGGCAATGGTGTAAGGATAAAGGAGACCAGAGAGACTACACCTCCAACTCATAGTCATGAAGTTACATGAATGAACATTATAAAGGTATTAAATTAGCCGAGTGTTCATAGTTCAGCAACCACTCAGTTTTATCCTTAAAAATAAAGTAAATGAGGAACTGAAACATACTGAAAATTACAGTGATACAGACACAAAGAAGATATTTGATTGGGGTAATGATTATTTATTTATTCATGCAAGTATCTTTAAAAGAGCAATGCTTGAGTATTTTCATGTGAGAAGTTACCTTCATGCCTTCAACTCCATCCAGTCCTGGATAGCCTGGAATACCTGCATGACCCTGCAAAGTCACACACAGGAACACTGTTACACAGTGAGAGAGTAAGACAATAGTGTTATTTGCTAGCTGAGACATGTGCAGTTCCTGGACTTGAATCACAAACCTAATGCATTGTCCTACCAAGCATTTGCAGAAGAAATAAATAAAGAAAAAACTGATAGCATCAATTTCTCAGCACTCACAAAATACCACAGCTCCTGTAGACCTCCTTGTGCTGTAAAGATGGTGAGAACTTGTGAGCAGGCATGAGGGTGTTCAAATCAGGAAGACACTTTGGAGTTCTCACGGAACCATAGAAATGCTTGTGGAGTGAGGAGCCTAGAACATTATTTTCATTGTCCCCCACACTGTCCCCTCCACTCTATTTCCCCTCCAACAAATTATTGGCACCAAAACATTTGAAGTGACACTGGGAGATCCAGCTCTCTAGCTATCCATTTCCTGGTAGCACGCTCAGGGACACCAAAATTCCCCTTCTGGGTGTGTGCCTGGGAATCTACACAGAAATGATCTGCCGTTCTTTTTTGGGTAATGTATTAAACCTGGCCCAGTATGGACTGCAAATCCCACTGCCACTGCAGACAAAATGGGATATTCCAAGAGCTCTGGAGCAGGGAACCTTAACTTGGAACCTTGCCTGTGATTCTGAAGCCTTGGACAACTGTAGACCCCAATATAGCCCATACACAGTATTGTTGAGAAACTTGTCATAAAGGGCTTGGTTTTAATCATATAATTTTAACATACAGATATTAATTAGACTATATTAGAGATACCAGCACCTTCAGTATATTTTGAGAAGGACATACATAAAAGAAAATATGCAAGAAAGCGACTGAATTCCAGGCTGCAAAATGCAAACTGTATTTCTGAAAGTTGCTTTCTTGAACAACTTCCACTGCTGTATCTGCAAATGGAAGGGCTTTAACACGTTTTCAGCCACTCGATCACCTGCCCATTTCCACCCACAAAAGGGGAAAAGTAGGAGACCTGACTGTTCCAGGAGGGAATGTACAATTTCCAATCTGTGAAGGTGGTCCTCTGAATACATAGGGATAACCAGAGAGACAGTTAAAGGGATCTAGAGTTTTATGTGGACTTTCTTGTTAGCTCTCACTAGTTAAATAAGGCAGCTGCATTCATCCATCAGAGAACTTGGAGCCACTAGATAAGCCACTAGATAAGCAGATCTTAAGCAGTTAGATGGTTTCCGTAATTGTAAGTACACTAAAAAAAAAGAAATTTCACCTTTCTCCCTGGAATCCCATCAGATCCATCCAGTCCCAAAAGACCCTAGAACAGCAAAAAACCATTAACTTTCAGAGACTACAGACTGGTCTTATTATATCAAGCTCCAAATACCTCATCACCAAAGAATCAAAAGGTAAAACTTTCAAAAGGAGAAGCTACCACTGATTTCCCACATCTCCCAAATATTAACGATCATAATTGAAAGAATTCAGCAGAATAACTGACAAAAGAAATTTTATTTTCTTTCACCACTGTCTTTCAAAGTCATGGTGTCTTAACTTACTAGGAAGTTAGGTGGGTAGTTTGCAATTATAAGGCCATGAAACTTAATGCTATCTTGAGAATTTATTCCTCACATGCAGAACAGAACTTCTTGGTCTTCCTGTTGTGTATAAGCACATCTCTGCAGGTCATGGTGGTTTTAAATCTATGGCTGGCATGTGACTGAGCATGCCAGCTTGCCCATTTCTTCCCCAAATATCTGTGTTCTCTTATGGCTGGTTCTGGCACTGTTTAAGAGTTCCCTAAAGCCCCTGCAAGGTCTCTTTATTATCTTCATTTGGTCTTCCTGCAAGCTTCCTTTTCTGTGAAGCTTTCAAAAAGACTGGAAAAACACAGGCCCTGCAGTATCAAGCCCTTCACTAAATACTTCTGCATGATCTTCTCGGGCTGCCTTGTCTGTATATATCTTTCATCTCATCTTTAATCTGCAACTTTACTGAGATAAGTACTATCTGTTGGTTCTGTTGTGTGATGCCAGCTACTATGGGACCTAATCCTATGTCTGAGAGTCCTACATGCTTTGGGAATGCTTTTGTTGATGAAAGGCCCATTTCATGTATTTAGGAACAGGCATTTAAGGACTTTGTAAAGTTACCTACCCTGGCACCCGGTAAACCAGGCACACCTTTTTCTCCTTTTTCTCCAACACCTCCAAAACCCTGAGGAAAAATATTAACATTAAATCTGTGATCTGTCTGAAGTTGAATAGCACAGCCCTAAGACAAAATGAGCACAAACCCATCTATTAATATAAACAGTACAACAGAGATACAAGGGGAACTGAGTGTTTCTGCTGCTACTCTTTTGCCCCAGAAAGAAAACCTGTATCAACCAGACTCGGCAGTATGTGCAGTACATTATCTTCATTCCCCATGGTTTCCATCCATTTAAACTCCAGCACATCCCTCAGTAGCAAATGCAAGTAACCCCATCCTATCAACAGCAAAGTCCTGCAACTGCTACTCTGTATCATATTCTACATTTAGAAATTATTTCAAACCTCATTTCTTAACAGCAGCAGCTCAAGGGAGTGCTTAGAGCACCCTTTTTCATTTCTAAAGCCTAAGAATGACACAAAGCAAGAATTTTCATGCTCAACATTTGGTGGTTTTCCCAGTCAGCAAGAAATATCAAATCCAGAGATAGAACACCAGGATTTAATTTCAGTGAGAGTTACAGTAGTTAAGCAATTTTCAGGCTTCAATCTTGAAATATCTTATGGCTGTGGTTAAGTTCACACATATGTTCAAACCCATCGGCTTCAATGGGCTTCTTGTGATGCATAAAGCCAAACATGCACACAATGGAACATGTCCAGAAAGACTAATAACAAACTGTGCTTCATGTACAGGTTTTTCTTGCACGTCTTTCTATGAAGAACATCTGTACATTGAAGAAACTGGCAAACAATTTATCTTATTAGTCAGAAGTTCCACAAAATATTTATTCTCTGAACTTATTAAACCTGTGTTTACAAAAGGTTATAAGCTGGGAGATAATGCTCTGGAATCCAACAAAATTGTTGTTCTTGATTAATACAGAGAAGATGCTACACATTCCTGAGTAAATGAGCACTAATGTTAAAAAGCCCATTCTAAAATTGGACATATAAAGACAGACAGAAAGATCTGCATGTGCTTTACAACTTTAAAGTAAAATAACAAAAATATGTTTAGACGTAATTAAAGGAATAAAAATTAGAATGCCTAAAAAAATGTCTAGCTCTCTATGGGACATCAAGAAACACTGCCATCAAGTGGTCATGTAAAGGGTATGTCCCCTTGCAGGTCTCTGCAAATTACATGTACTGAAATGATGAATGCTTTGTAACGTCTATAGTAGGACAGCATTATCTTCTTTGTATCTGCAGGAAAAAAAACTATCAGATTACAATTACACACTTCAAAAAGTCTTGTGGACATTTTAATCAGATTTTCAAAGTACTCTGGTGCCTAAAAACTCCTGTAGAGACCTTGTGTGCTATTCAGAGGATGTTGAACCATCTAATCCATATTAGCCTATATTAAAAACTCTCCTCTGTCCTTACCGGCATGCCAGGCAATCCTTTGTCTCCAGGGAGTCCTTGAGGGCCTGGCACACCCTGACAAGGGGAAGAGGTAAACACAATAAATCACTGTGCCCACGAAAGCAAGACTTTCCCCAACCCACCCATCATGCTTCTGACTCCTAATGTAAGGTCTTGTAATTTGTTTGTCAGCAAGTACACTCAATTTGTGTCATCATGTGCCAGACATAGTGTCTCTCAGCACAGTGCCGGTGCATGCAACAGATTGTCTGTGACCACTGCCCATGCTTCAAAGACCACTACTTGGGAACTGTTGTTCTACTGTCCTCCCCTCTTAGAAGTCAAACTAGACACATTTCATATTGTCATCTAAGGAACTGGAACACGCACAGTACTTCATGGAAAGCAGCAAAATAACAAATGATGAGATATCATAATGTCTTCATAACCCTGCTTACAAATTCACGAGTGAGCCAAAAGGAATGCTTCTTGTTTGAATCCCACCTCAAACTAATGTAACTCTACCAAGCAAGTCAATAACTCTCATGACTTATGCAGGGGCTTAGGCAAGCTCAGACGGGGCTCCCAAACCAGCCTGTATAGGTCCCAGCTTAATTCAGTATGCCTAGATTTCACGCATGTAGAGAATTTTTAACTTGAGATCCATACAGCTTTTATAAAAACACTGATGACCTAAGTATGTATCTCAGTAAATGCCAGGATAACAAAGTAAAGGAGAGAAATCCCTCTATTTCAGAGTAGTGTGCATCATAACCAAAGCAAAAGAGCTGGATGGAGCTTTTTATTTGTTTTTCTAAATGGATTTTTTTTTCCTTCAGTTGACACAATTTTACAGGTCCAACAGCAAAAAACTACAGGGTTTTTTTACATTTATTTTTAGGATTAATGATTAAAAACTTTAAATAGCTTTCAGATTTATCTTTCTGAGATGTATGCATTCTCCAATGGTCCGCAATGTTCTGAGCTAAGAATATTTTTATTCAATAGCCACCTGGCAGATTAAACTAGTACCAAAAATTGTTTTGATTTGGAAATACAACAGCCCTCACTCTCCAGTAATTTCATTCAGCCTTGAATGAAGGAGCATGTGGAGGGGGAGGGTTCGTAAACTGAATTCACAGACCTTTTCTCCTTGCTTCCCTTTTGGAAATCCCATGAATTCCAGTATTCCAGTGGATGGTGGGGGACCTGGAGGGCCAGGCAGCCCTACATCACCCTGTTGGCAAAAGAGGAAGCTATTAATATAGCCAAAACGTGTTTGATTTCCTATGGAAGTGGCTTGTGGATCAGAAGAGAGCCATTCTAATTATATCCCATGTACATAATGTCTGTGTGCCTGAATGCTGGCACAGGAGTTTGATCATGGAAGTTAAAAGATCAGACTGAAAATTAAGATGAACAGAAAAAAAAAAATGTAAAAAAAAGCTCAGCTTTTGAATCAACAGGAAAAGATTCCAGAAAAATTTCAGGGAGAAATAAGAAAGAAAAGATGACAAGAAACAATTAGAAATGTAGAAAGCTGAGAACCAATTTTAACAGCAGCAGAATCAAGTCCCAGATCGAGAACTTTGAGAAGCCCCATTATGCCAGTGTAGATTCTCACACAGACTGCAGGACACCCATTTAGGATCGTGAGACTACAAATTACACATCAGTCTACCCAAAGAACATTATGAAAGCCAAAACCAACGAAGTCAGTAGAATAATTCAATACAAGAGGTGAAGGTCCAAAGAAACTGACAGAGATTCAAAAGATGTCTAAGGACCTCTGTCTTGACAACTATGCAAATGCTGTGCTGAATTGAGATTCTCCCCTTCCTCCTCTTCATCCAGAAAAAGCTCCCATCCTTTTTTCATGACCCAGCAAGACTCTTTAGTATTTGGACTGTCAATAAGTCCAAGAGAAGAAAAGAAAAAAGAAAATAAGAAAATGCTAGAATCTACCCACTTTCTAGAGGATCAAGCTATGAGGGAACACGGGAGTATCATTTCATGCTCTTTCCATAACAGAACAAGTTTTACCTACCTTTTCTCCTTTCTCTCCTTGAAAGCCTAATCCCATGTTACCCTAGGAGAGAAAAAAAACAAACAATGATGAATGAATAATAAAACAACAGCAACAACAGCATCACTATCATCTACACCCACAGCACTGTTAAAAAAGCCAACAATCAGGTGTAGAAAGAAGACAGGAAAGGTAGGTACTTACTTTTGGACCTGGTGGCCCAGGGGGACCCATTGGACCCTAAATGTGAACAAGATCAAGACTTTATTTCTTTTGACTTAATTAGGATGCATACTATTGGAACAATGCTGCGATCTGCAGTGGTACCTGAACTTTCAGCTCTTGCCCCCAGAGCAAAAGTAACTGATACACATGATCTTCAAGTCTTCACTCTATCTATAATAGACAGCATAGCCCTTGGTACGGTGGTTAATTAAGAGCAAACTTCAATTTAAAAGCAACAAACAGGTAGTTCGGTTTTACCTCTGCCAATTGTAGTATCTTGAAAAAGCAACTCTTTGGCATATATCAAGATGACAAAGGCTCCAAAGATGCAGAGGTGAGCATATTCCCTCTAGTCCCAAGATGAGGAAGTGCTCACAACAGTATAATGTAATGTTTGTAGTCAGCACTCCAGGGCTTTGCTGGAGCCCTCAGTCACCATTGCTGCTCTGAGCACTGCTCCAGAGAGGAGCCTCCCCTCTTGTGATTAGATTAGACTAGCTAAGTTCAAGTACTCTATGCTTGCAGCCAGCTGTGCTCAGTCCTCTTAGCTGCACACACACGTGCTCATTGTCATGACACAAGGAGGAAAAACTGTCAACGTTTTGAACTGTTCTGTCAACAAGTGCAACAGTTGAGGTCTCTTACCTGGAAACCTGGTAATCCTATAGGGCCCGCAGAGCCTATTGGACCTGGAAAACCTTTGGGGCCCTATAGGAACATAGGACAAATACAGAATGTATAGCACTTAACCCCTCAAACCCCGAACAAAGACAAAGTCACTCTCAGGAAACATTAAGTCATATCCCCTAATTAAGTATGCCAAATTAAATACTATAACAATCCATTTCATATTATTAGATGTATTTTGAAAATCAAAGTTACAGACTTCAATGGTAGAAAGGAGTTTGATTTGAAAAAGGAAAAATGGAAGAGATAAGAGCAAAAATCTGAATTCCTCTGCTGTAATGTGGATCCACTCATACCATTACAACGCTGGAATTGCTCGTGCTACTGGTATCACACATATAAATACACGGCCCACTACTTTGAAAAGTTTCCTTTAGAACCAATACCTATAGAAAAATTACCTATTTAATATTCTTTAAAATCATTATTCCCCAAATTAAATAACTTACAGAAATTCCATCCAATCCAGGAAGACCATTTTCTCCCTAAAATTATAAATGCATAAATAAAAATTACTCTATGTTATTGCAACAAACTATAGGGAACATTAAGTTTTGTATAAATAGAAATCCTGCTGTTAGTTAATATTAGATCAAGTGTAAATGGGAAAATATTTTGACACCGCTGCTTCCATATTTAAATTGGGTAATGGACAGATTCCAAAAGTCTGGAGAAATTACAACCACTTTATTTATGGGTAACAAGAGAAACTGAAGTGAAAAAAGATTTGTATTAATTGTAAAAACCCTGGAAAATACACTTCCAAAACTTCCATTACAAAACCATAACAAAATAGGTAAAAACATATAGTTACTATACCAAATTATCTGTATTTCCCATAAATACTGAAGTAAATAAGTAAAGATCTATTTAACTTTTAGCAACTTATGAATGTATATAATGTGGGTAGAATTTCAGCAAAGTTTTTAATTTTGACCAACAAAGTCAGTGTGAGGGGCCTTATATGACAGAATATTTTTCTTAATATTTTCAATATTCAATGAAGCATGAGGCTGATAAATATTGCTGAACTCAGCACCATGAGAGGTATTGAATCCTTTGTAGATTTATTCCAAACCTAGTATTTCTGGCAAAAAACAAAACCATGGTAAGCTGGTGAGTGTTTGTTTCAAGGCAACAAAGAACCAAGTCTTTTACATGAGCATATTCAAGAACCTGCTCGTTGTTCTGAAGAATAAACTGAAATTGTCTACCCAGAATTTACATTTTCTGTACAGGAAATAAAATTACAGACTTGATACAGACATTTCAGGGCAAAGTCCTTATTAAACAGAGAAAGTAAAATCCTGTCTTCACAGCAGCGAAGGATGGAATACTATGAGTGGGATACAATATTCATGTATTTAAACCAAGAACGTAACTGAGTACTTACTAGTACCTCCCAGTACAACAAATACCGGGAAGCAGCTGGGATCTCACAGCAAAAATCTTAACATGCACTTGCAAGTTTCCTGAGCTCTGATTTCAACAGACCTGGCACGTGCAAAGACGTCAGTTACAGGAAAGTCCCGAGTGTAGGTGAAGGGCCTCTCCTTTGCTACATCTGCATCTAGAGACACATATGCTACCTCATATACCTCAGGATAAGCTTACAGGAAATTACTCACACCCATGGTTGGACACCACAAACAAATGGTGCTAGGTCTCCAGAGACAAGCGAAGGACCGGCAGCCACACTCAACAGTAATAGGATGAGCAATGTCCCAGGATCCCAGTATGGGAGGAACAAGATCTCTTTAAAGACCAAGCAGTTCCGAGTTCTGAGAGTATTCTGTGTTGTCATTAACGAAGTTATTATATGGCCTTTTTCACATTCAGACATACCCACGATATCCATGTAACATCACGATAACATCACGAGCAATCTAACCTGCAGCATCAGCCCTGCAACCTGCAGAACATCAAAGTGTTTCTTGTACTGTATTTTCTCCTGTACGATGACAAGTCTTACCTTCATTCCTTTAAGACTGCCTTGAGCAAAAACAGGTTCTCCTTTATGGCCTTTTGGGCCAGGACGACCCTGATTTAAAAAAAAAAAATAAAAAAAAATTCTGGAAAACATACTGATTTAGTTTTGAAATAATTTATATTCAGCATAATGAACAGGGCAAACTCCTGGCTCCAATAAACTGCAAAAGTATGACTGCAGTTTTGTCAAAGCTGTGGTATTATGAGAAGTTAAAGACTTCCAGCGGCTTTAGAAAAACAAGGTTCTGCAAACATTTTCTCTGGTATTTTCCTGTTTATATTAGATTTCCCTTTTATTTTAGGCCTTTGACTTCTAAGATCCTATTTGAGTCTGTTCGACATGGTGTAACCCCCCTGTTCATATACATATCAATGCCATCCAGAGGGCCCTTGACAGGCTGGAGGGGTGGGCCTATGTGAACCTTCTGAAGTTCAACAAGGCCAAGTCCTTTCCAATTCAAACCATTCTATGATTCTATCTCATGTTTAACACTATGAATCACTGAATTTTGGTTACAATCAATGAGAGAAAACTGGTAGAGCGCATGAATCTTCTGAAAAAGCTGCCATTATAATTCTAGGTTTACCCAATTTATTTTAATCTTAATAATCCCATCCAAATTATCTGAGGTGATTTCATTTAATTGCCAACCTGATTTCAGAGGGGTTGGCTGATCCAAGCAGCTTTCCTTGCCAAAAATGTAATCCTACAGCATTACAAAATAGAAATTTGAGCAGCAGGTATGATTAAATCAGTTACTTTAGAAAGCAGTACTTTAATTTGGTCTTACTGCTTCAGGATTTTTCAACATCATATGAATTTCAAGTCTGGATGACATGTAAAGATGTCTTAGCACATTTTAGAAATGTCGAAACAAATGGCATTATTTAACATCTGCCGGTTGTATTTTCTTCCTCTTCTTCATGTATATGTGCAAAGATTGTACAATTAGTCACACGACCTGCGCTTGTAAGATCAGGCTTTGAATGTGAACAAATATTCAAATATTTGTCTAATATTTTAATATTTAGTCAAATATTTTTTGCTTACACTTCAAAAACAACCACGTACTTTTATGAAGGACTGTAATTCCCCAAAGCATCTAAAAGTGGAGTTCTTAGAACTAATCCTACCCACTTATAACAGAATGTAGCGCATGACTCAGCTACCTTCACTTCCTCTACAGTCAATGCAGAAAAATGGGCATCTTCAAAGACAATTCATCCTGAAAGGCAGAGGGGGAGAAGTGGTCTCACAAGTACCACTCTCTGTAAGAAGAGAGCCCAGATGAATAGATTAGACACCTAACTTTAATGTGTCCAATGCAAGCTAGATAAAACTCCATTGCAAGCTAGATGAAACTCCAACCTGGTAGAAAAGTGTTTTCAAAAGTAAAACACATACCCTGGAAAGTAAATCCTATTGAGACTCAATGAGACTGAAGGTTTTAGCTACCTTAAGACCTGAAGGAAGGATCCAATACTTGATGCATAGACCTGAACACGTGATAACATCCTTTCCTGAATCACCATTCACTAATTTGAAACATGCCAGGTGGAAGATGTTTGATACTTCATGGTTCTTAAAAACTTTATCATGATTTCTTCTGAGTTAGCTTGAATACTGCCAGTGACGATGGTATAACTTGGTGTGGGAACATACTGAATTCACAGGATATTAATGTTATCCTCAGAGTGGAATTTCAATAAGAAAATGATACTGAGCTCTAACAACGCTAATAAACTTCGGGTTATTAGGGCTAATCCTAAGTACTTGGGAGTTGCTTTTCCAACAGTGGCATGAAATGCAAATCCTGGCTTAGTGACTACAAAACATCATATTCGAGTTGGGACATACAGGCAGCCCAGGCAGGCCAGGAAACCCATCTGATCCAGAAACGCCAGGACTCCCAGCGGTACCGTTGCAGCCATCGAGGCCAGGCAGACCTCTAGGTCCAGATTGTCCAGGGTGACCCTGTGTAAAGGGGAAAAAGAGAGAATGAATGACAGGATGTATCATTTTATTAGTAATTCTGTCCCCAGAAAACTGATATCTTCCAAATGGCAACACAAAACAAAAGAAATGCACAACTCCCACTCAAGTTCAGTGTATGGCAGACTGCAACAGAACTAGCTGCTTCAGCCAGCATTGTTCATCCTCCCCAAAGCTTAAATCCTAGAACATTGGCTGCATTCATTTAATTATCTTTTTCTCCAAGGGATAATTTTCTGAAGTACATAACTCGTGCATGACTAGGTCCCAAAAGGGCAATACTCATCCCACAGCAGTCTGAAATATACGGCATATAACACAGTGTAAAACAGCACGCAAGGGTGCACCTGACACCAGGAATGGAAGTTGCTCGTGTAAAAACAAGGGCAGAGGCAGACTCAACAATACTGAGCATTTATAATTCCAATCTGCTTAAATTTCAGTGACTTCTCTTCCTCTCCAGTGTGGATTCTTTCCTTTAATAGTTCAACAGATGTTACAGCTCCAGCATCAGGCCACGCAAGCGTAACAGCTTTTCTTGTTATATTAAACTTAAAACCTTAGGCAAAGCAACTGGGAGAAAGACCTAATTAAACTAACAGCATTTAAAAGAAAGTATTTGTAATGGTCAATTATTAGTCAAGCAGAGTAGAATACAAATGTACCTAATTCTGATTTCACACCTCTTTTGCCCTGGTATAGTTCTATTAAATCAACTAGAGTTTATTCCGCGTGGTACTGGTGCAAAGGAGATCAAAGTTTGCGACTTCAGTTACTTTCTTCTTCAGTATCATATGGGCATGTAGGCAAAATACAGAGAGGCAGAACTGTCAGTCACACTACCCAGGTATCAAGCAGCTCCTTATTCTATACTTTTTTTCATAGAAATGAGTTCTGTGGCTCTCAAAGACAGCATTTTGTGGCAGGAAGGAAAATGAAAAATACGGAGATAATATCAGTAACTGATAGTTCTCTCCTGTCCCTCTGTACACCCTGATCTTGACTCATCCCAAAAGTACTTTTGTTTGATCCCAAAGATTCATCCTTAAGATATGGCATTAAACAAGTTATGACTCACACTAGGAAAGTAAAATAATAAACATGGATAAAATGGAGATACAGCAGAACATTAGCAATCCTTCATGCCTGACACTTAAACCAAAACACATTTGTGTTGCTAAGGGTCTTCCCAGTCCAAGCCAATAGCATATGCTCTGACCAAACTCAATGAGAACTTTGCAGTAATGTAAAGTCTTTTATCTGTGGATCTTAAAATGCCTTGCAAAAATGTGGGAATGCTATAAACTTCATTTTACGGATGAGAAGTTGGGGGCACACGGTAGCAGAGTGACTTTCCCAGGGATGCAGAGCAACTTAGGCCCTAATTACGCAAATACTCGAGCTGATCACTGGTCTCAGCTGCTGCCAGGAGGGCCAGAACACACTCCTGCTTACTCACACCTACCTCTTCCCTGAGCTGGCATAAGCACAGGCAGAATAGCAGGAAACAGAAATAACTGTTCTGTTTCTTAATGGGGTTAATTTTCAGCCAGATGAGTTCCTTGGTCCAGCTCATTTGGCAGCTGTATCACGATTTGTGCCAACAAAATGGAGACAAGGGGAGAGAGCCCAGATCTGCTCTCTGGCAGTCAACATGGGGCAAACTGAACGAATGTAGAGTGTGTCTCCACTACAAGATCAAGGCAGCTCACCCAGACAAGTATAAATTTGAGATTAAACAAGGCCTCAGGACATGGAATGAAGTCATCCCAATGCATTAGCATCAGGCAGCACTGTACACATAGTACCAGTTGCCCTGATGATTAAAGTTTGTCAAAACACCCACACGTGGTGCAAGCAGGGACTTGCCAGGCTCTGGTAAAGTGACAGGAGGAGGCTGAAGCACTGGTTTATTGCCACTTACGTTTGCCTCTTAGAAATTATTTCATTTGGCTCCCAAATCTGAAACAAATCAGTGGCAACCCACCCTCCTCCATCCCTGTGCGATGTGACAGCCAAGAGCAGCAAGTCACAGACTTGTCTCTGACGGGACAGGCTGTGACTGGAGAGGGAGGCGAGACTGGTCAAAGTCTACCAGGTCTTTCACTTTGTTTACAGCCTCAACAAAACCAGAAGCTATGTGGGATACAAGTGCACATGTATCTGGTTACAACATAAGGTGACCAGCTGCAGGGTTTAGTGAAGCTGAACAGCCAACATCTGCCCCTCAGAGCGAGGCAACGGAGAGCCAAGCTGCTGAGCCTTTAGTGCTGGCCAAGAGCCAGCCCATGGCAGGCAGCTGACTGGTGGTCTCACGTCTTGGGAAACACTTTGGGTGAGATTTCCTAACTCTTGGCCCAGCACAGTCTGTAAGTGGCCCAAAGGATTTTGGTATCCTCTTAATACGTGAGAATATCCTCACAAAGAGAGGATATCAAGTGTGCTGACCACAGTGATTTTGTACGTGTATTAGACAAATCTGTGCCCCTGTCACTTAATCCCATGGCATCCATGTCTGTGGGTCTGAGCCAGAGCATGACACAGACTGACACACACGCACACACATACGCATGCTGTCTCTTTTGCTTTAGGAAAAAAAATCAACAAGATTTCCTACTTGTTACCTAAACTATCAGAGCTCACAATGTTTTGTTTTAAGAACCTTTAAGAACCTTACCTGAGATACTGAGAACCCACAACTGAATTCCTTGAGAGTTGTAAATTTCTGGCTTAAACGAACCTTTTCCCCAGGGATTTAAAATACTGATCTAAAGAGCTGGTTTGACCTGAAAAACGGCAGCTGATAGTTCCACTGCTTTTGCCTCCTCTAATTCCCGTTTTGGCAGACGTGCCAATTCAGCACAAGCACCTCAACTGATTAAGGCAGAAGACTTTTACAGGCTTTACTTATACATGGCAGGGTGACTAGTTTACAGACCTGAGTTAAAACACAGGCTGGAGAGATCACTTGTGCTCTCTGTTCTCACAAAAGGAGACATTCCCTGTGAGACAGATAAGGAAACTTGAACTGTTCATCTAGGCCCTTGCTTTATCTGACTCTTGCTCATACACTAACACTGTGATCCCAAGGGGCCTCTCTTCTAAATCAAACAACACAAAGGCGATCCTGACAGGAAAGCTCAACAAATATTTAAAAACAGGGAAACAAATACAATTAAGGGTGAACACAAAACTATTCAAATAAGCAGTTTCATGGATTGCTTCAGCAAAGTGGCCTTTTTACAGCCATTGCCAAGTGCGTGCATTTCCTCTAGGAGGGTGACAAAATAGAGAACTTTGCCTCTTCATGTAGCTCTAGCTTTCATGGTACACACAAGGGCTCACTTCTCATGGAAGTACTTCCTTCTAGAACTCCTTGGACAGTTCATAAAGAGCTATATACATCTGCCGGCTCCCATTCCAGCCTTTGCCAGAGGTGTCCTTGAATCTTGTCCTATGGGAAAAACCAAACTTCCCGCGTAGGGCTAAGGATTTGAGTGTTTCTTCTACAGTGTGACACAGAAAGGCTAGCAATAAACACACATAGCTGCTGTATTTACTAGGTTAAAGGGATTAGTCAGGCCAGCTGCAACAACAAGATTTACTTGCCACCAGCACTCCCCAAGGAAATTCTGTGAAACACCACTTCCCTTAAGGTCAATAGTGGGACTCCCGTCTGAGTCACAGCCTTGCACTCATTTGGCCATGACTGAAATATACCTGCCCAAGCTAACACACCTGCATACTACAAAGATTATCTCTTTATATTTAGATGTTAATTCTTGTGCAGAGATAGCAGTATATTTTTACTTCTCTTACGTGTATCAGCACACACACGCTGTCTCTCCTTTGCTCTGCACTTCACACATCCATATAACGTGCGTATGTTCGTCTACATTTCCCAACAAACCTAAGCTACTCCCTATCATCCCTATCCCTATTTTGCCTACAGTTGGCAAAAGTATAAGTATTTTCTCAAGCAGTGGTGGTTGCTATTTTCACCCTAGAATGGAAGTATTTATCTCAACGGCTAGAATGTAAACAATATGAATTAGTTTCTCTTCCACCTTTTTCTGTCCTGCAATTATGACAGAAGAGCCACAGCAGTGAGCACTTTGCTGTTCATGAGCAGGAAAATCTGCCTCTTTCCCATTCATCCACCTGCAGAATACTGTAAAGCAGACAGAGTAGATCTGCATGTGCTGGAGGCTTTGAATTCTCTCGTCTACCTCCCCTACTCTCTCCTTAGAATGCCTGTTGCTGCCAGCTACCTGGCAATGGGCTGTTGCTATATCTCTGCCTCCCCTCATTGTTGGGAATCCCCTTTCTCCAGAGCTCCATCTGAAAAAATACCCTGAGAACAGCATGTTCCCACAGTGTGTTCAATTAAATTAAGCATTATGGGAACAGCTTGTTCTCTTCAGAGCTCGAGAGTTGGCTGGTGGGAAAAGAAAAAAATAGCAGCAAGGGAGTAGAGCAGGAGAGAAAACAGTCAAGGATGAGCAGAGGGGGAGAGGAGGACAAGGGCCAGGAAGGAACTGGAATCAAACAAGTTCATTTACAGAGCCAACTGTGCATTTTCAGCCAATCTATCAAAACAATTCAGTTTTTGATAGGAAGTAAGAAAACACAGCTCAACTGTTGGAGCTCTTGGCCAGCTGAGGAAGTAGGGAAGATGAGAAATAGCATGAGTATAGTCTGAAGGCACAAGGATACAGAAGATAGAAAAATGTCATCAAGAAAAGAAAAATAATTCTAATACCAGAAGGAGAAAGCAGGATGAGCTATATAGTGTAGAGAGAGCAAGGAAGTTTGGGGCAACTTCTAAAGCTGGCCCAGCTAAAACTCCCCTGAGGTAAAGTGTCTGTAAGACATCTTTGCAAAAATCACTGGGGAAAACCAAAGCAAAAGAAAGCTGGTCAAAGTACCCTAGGCACATAATTTTTTGTATGGTAAAGGAAACAACTGTCACTAGAATGTTATAGTTCTAAGGTCCTGAAGTTCTATGCATGTGCTAGGACAGTCTCACTGTGCCTCCATGCTTTTGGTTGTCACTAATATTCTGGTGATTGATATTTACATATGCAAACTTACCGGGATCCCATTGATGCCTTGAAATCCTGGAACTCCCATTGGGCCCTGAAGAAAAAGAGTACATGTTATATTTCACTTAATAGATCTGTATATTTCAGTTATCTGTGAGATACTTATCACTCCAACATTTTCGGTTTTGGACTTCAGCTTTCAAAACCAAAGGGAGCAAACTATCTCAATACAGACTCTCTCTGACCGCAGAGGTCAGCAAAGATAGGAACTGAGCATCTGAGCTTGACTGGATGCCAAATGAGTGTTTCAGGAATGTTTTAATCAGGCAATTTACAGTAAATATATAATCTTCTGCTGCACATCTGGGGAAAGCAAGATGCCAGGAAAATAAACAATCCAGTATAAGCTTAACTCTCAGTGTCACACTTGACCTTCCAAGAGCTTCAACAGGACTTATGTGTCTTTCTGTCTGTACTTGGATAGCACCACTCAGAGATACGCAGACCACTGTATTAATTTCAGACCACTCCTGCCTGAGTTGCAAGTAATTACCACTTTGTTGGTTCTACTGTTCTGCTCTGCATAGTAGCAAAATAGATTGTGTAAGCAGAATATTCAGCCTAAACTGCTCTTCCTTTGGAAAGGTAAAGTATATTGCTTCCATGAGAGAAAAAGAGATAGAATCTTATTGCATGTTGGTATTCCATATGTGTCAATGTCAATGGATAGAAACAGCAATTATGGAGTAAATAAGGGATTTTTTAGTGCAAGAAAATTGGTTCCAATTGTTAAAGGCCAGTTCCTATCCTAGGTTTCTGTGTCTTCCAGAATCCAGGTTTAATGATTTCAGTGTTATCTGCTAGAATTATGAAAATGTTATCTCTCATATCAGCGGTCATTCCTTGTTTTGAATCCTCCATTGCCTTTCAGATGAATGCAACACCAAAGCATCGACTTTCATTGTCATAATTTTCAGTTTACTTGGTTATTTGTCTTATGAGAAAGGGCGACTAGAACTCCAATAAGTTGATTAATATTAAATGAGAATAGAGTGTAACTGCAGCATATGAAAGTACAATTGAGCTAGTTTTCATCTAGCTAGCTCACCTATCAGTAAGCTGTTTTAAGCTGTTGTCCTTGAAACATTCCTTTTGCCCAACCACATAGGCATAAGAGAAGGAATCTCATTCCAGTCCTCACATCAGACGGTCTCAGACTTCCCCATTTTATATTCTGTTACATAGACTCTGTCAGCCATAGCCTGCTCTGGCCTGTGCGATAGGACTCAATGAGTCCTCTGCATGCAACCCAAAACTCATGATGTGAGCACATGCCCAGTGCACAATGTAAACTTTCCTTAAGGTGAACTATCCACATGTGTCCACGCTTTATTACTGGAAGTATTTGTTCATACTGCCACTACGCCTAGTTCATACTAGGCATTCATTCTTTTGCCTAGCTCCAAACTCCCTTTTTGATGCTTCTTTCCTAAGGCGAGACAGGAGAACAGATCCTCACAGCATTAAAACATTTCTACATTTGCTGTTCTGCCCATTCTTGCACACTGCACTCATTGACACCCACACCTTATAGGTTATTCTATTTAACATGAAATAGTTTATTACATTCTTTCTGTTATAAATAACTTTGCACCTGCAAAACTGAATTGCAGGTTTCATTTGGTACCCATTCCTTTTGCTTTTCTAGACAACAGCTCAGGATCTTTTACACATGAACCAGCTCCAGGTCTCTCTGAACGTAGTGAGAATACCCCATCTATCCCTGGGCATGTGAAGTGAAAGACTACTTGCAACAGCAATACTCATTTGGCTATGGTTCAACTACCAGGATAGGTACAATGTTCAACAGCTTTAGGAACTGTATTGTCATTCAAAAAATAAATCCAGGGGATTCTCTAAAGATACTAATGAAATGCTGCTGTGCTCTTACCCTTGGACAGATAGTCCAAGATTATTCATTCAAGAACATATACAAGGTCATAGATCTATTGCAGGGACAGAAAAGAAAAGTCACTGTTGAGCCTACCTTGTCGCCCTTCTGTCCAGCTGGTCCTGGGGGGCCCACTGCTCCTCTCTCACCTTTTGCTCCTGGCAAACCTTCTGGGCCAGTAATTCCAGGTGCACCTATCGGTCCTTGAAGCCCAATTGGTCCTGGTCGACCCTAATATACAACAAAGAAATAAATCAATGCACTATGTTCACAAACTCCTTTGCAATTTCTCTATCCAACTCAATCTTTAATGCAGTTTGATACCTCTCAGGGTACTTTGGACATCCTGAAGTTTTCCCTTTCAGGTAAAAGAGTTTTTAGATTTTATTTCAGGTAAGTAATAGTAAGAAATCTCCCCTTTTTCCTGAAAGATTCATTGCTACCCATATTGCTGCAGGAAGGAACAGAGGAAGACAACAGTGTTTTGAGATCAAACTGGCTGCTTTTCTTGAGTTTGAATCTCTATTTCCAAGCTGCAAAGTGCAAAAAGATTTTGCTTATGCTTTTAAGTCAAGCACAACAAAGATGACACAAGAAGTGCGTCCCATGCAGTCAGAAAGCACACTTTAGAGTATCTGAGACTAGTACGATGGTTGGCTCAAGACTGGGATTGACTTTACTCTGCTCTCCTGGTCACCTTATGGTCAGGGTGAGGATTTTGAGTCCTCGAGCACAAAAAGAAGGGTGTAATGACTGAGTATTGCCGGAAGATGGCAGCCTTTTCTACAACTGCAGATTCATATGTCACTGATGAACTTTCATTGTTCTATCACGACATGGATGTGCAGAGTAGTCTGGTACTTGTTTCTGAAACAAGCCAACGTTTAAAAATTTTGCTGTAGGTGCTCTGATTTTTTATTAGCCTCAGAAGCTGCCTCTTGGCAGTTGAACACTTAACACAGAGCTTTGTATTAACATTTTTGTAGTTTTCATTTGGTTCATTTTGAGAGAATCTGAAAGAGATCAACAGATTCTAAGGTCCCAACGTATCAGCAGAAAATGGCAGTTTAGGGCTGTGCTTTCTCCTGGCAAGACAGTCAGTGGATTACATGAAGTTATCCATGCAAAGAATCAAGCCTTACATTAAAAGGTACAGAATGGAGGAGGAAGTTAAAAAAAAAATAAATCCTCTTTTCAGTTCTTCTCTGCACTGATGTCCATGGTAGTTTCCCTTCTATTTCCCTAACTCCTTAAAACAGCAGAAGGAATGCAGCTCCCTGCTGCAAGTGTTTTAGTAATCTCAGCTGGAGACATACAAAGTCCTGACTCCATGCTTTGGCAGGTAAAATACTTTACAGTTAATTTAAAAATGCATTTTTACATTTTAATAATCAAGCAAAGTGAAACAAACTGTAATTGATTCTAAAAATTCTTTTTCCAGGATCATTTTCAGTACCTGTTTAGGCAAAAACATTTCATCCCACATTCCATGTTTCTTCACGACTGGAGCAGTTTTCTTTTAAAGTGCAGCAATTCCCCATGTCACTCTTTCTGTTGTGATTGTTTCATCCTGGCCTTTTAACTGAGGTCAAGTGCATGTTTTGTATTTCATACCTTTTCTGTCTAGACACTATCCATACTGCGCACTGTGCAGAGGCTCCCATCTGAAAAGGCTTTTCTGTTGATTGTTTTTAGCTTTTTTCACTCTGGGCTAATTATCAATGGAATTCTTTATATTGGGAACCATATGATCATAACATTAATCCCCAAATATTCAGTAGTCCTTAGCAACCATACACAACAGGGAACGTGTTATGAAAATCACACGCTTTGCTCTTGCCTTCAGTCTCAGCTTTAACTTTTTAATTTCCCATGGTCACAAGCTATTCAGAGTCTTTCAGGCAACATCTCACTTCCAGGCCATGGGCTGGGGTCTGTTCACCTCAAGGCAACGCGGCAGTGGAGAGACATACCCTGAAAACGGGGATGTTACTATTACAGCCAGTCACCACCCACAAAAGCAACAGCACCCAAGAGTCCACCAAGGTTCCTAGAGCAAACACACTGAGCTCCTCACTTGTTTGAGTTGCTTACGCTTCTGTATTCAATTAGTTTGATTGCCTGGTTAACGACAGTGTTTCACAATGACTGGAACTGATAGGAATTAAAATTTTAGGAGTCTTTTGTTTTACTCTGCTCCAGGTCACTGTGACAACTGTATCTAGATGAGAGAGTAAAGACTAGTAACTACACATTCTGCTTGTGTTCAGTTCTGCAGCTCTCTGACAGAAGAATTAAACATGTTCTCTGTGATTTTACCCATAGGTAAAAAGCTCTCTTTTGCTTTAGTGCCCTAAAAGAAAGATTTTAACAGCACTTGAAGATTTTGTCCAGTGCCTTAGAGAGTCACTAAACCATAAAGACACAGTAAAGTGCTTCTAATCTCTTTGATAATGTGATTATGCCATGATAATCAGGCTCTCAAGAATTCCTACTGCTTCTTTTGAAGTCTATGTGGATGGAAATCATGTTTTCTATGCTAAAACAAAGGACTTGCCTCCACTGCTAAAAAAGCAGCATTTTTTGTCACCCAGTAGCACTCCCATGAACTGTTCCAAGATAAAAACATTATGAAGAGCAGGCCCTGTGGTGTGCAGGAGCAATTCCAGGATGTAAGTACAATGAAGACTTGGGTTTTACCACAAGGTAAACTTACAGGGTTCAACACCAGGTGGAACTACTGTTTGACCTCAATGAGTTTACCTTGTGGTAAAAAGTTAAGTGCCTAGTCTTTACTGTGCTTTGGCATCAGGATTGCTCTTACTTATGCAAAGGATAAAAAGAATAAAACATCTCTTAGCAGTGAGGACAAGCTTAAACATAAAATGTGGATTACACCAAACAGAGACTGTAGTGAATCAACAGAACTCCCTATTTTTAATCTTCATTGCTCAACATATACCATCCAGTAGTCTGTAGAAAAGCCATTAGTAATTAACGCAAATGGTATCATTTCGGTTTCCTGGCTGCATGACAACCGTTTTTAAACAGAGGAAAATTATAGAATGCTTTAATACCAAGCAATGACAAAGTCTATGAAATTACTGTGACTTGTGAATGTTTTCTCAAATGCCTGCTAGAATTTCATAAATTTGAAAACCATGACCTGCATTCTCAAACATATTTGTGCAGCAGGCTTTTACTACACAAGCAGCACTAAATGAGATGCTTGTCTCTGTGATAAATATGATGCTGGTGAAAAAATGGCATTATTTCTTGATATATATAGATAATTTCAGGATTTTGACCAAGTTTGTGCCTCAATTTCAGTATGAGTCATATGCATCTCTGTTACTCACTTAGCCATTGCAAACCATTAAAAATATAGAGATGGCCTCAGACATTCAGGTTTCCATTCTCAATGTGTGGTAACAAAGAGGAAAAAATGGCTGTGACAGGAACCTCCCATTGCTTATGAATCAGCACACTGCAGAAGGCGGTAAAACAAAATGGCCTGAAAATGTAATTTGATGGCAGCGTTTTTCAAGATGGAAAAGGTTCTGCAACATGTGCCTTCTTCCCTTCACCCTTTTAATTCATCTGCATCCCAGGGTGCCGTGCGGAAAGGCCAGTATGATGGGTAACGATGGGGCCTCTCTACTGCTACACAATCAAATACATCACAGTTTCTCTATTGTCCCTACCTCTTTTGCCAGCTCTAATACCCCACATAAATTTTCGCCCACTGAAGCAGAGCTGCTACACATAGCATTGCAAATTCCAAACATTCTTTTTTTTCCCCATTGCCTCTGTGAGCTTGGAGAATAAAGTGTAAATCTATTTGATTTGTCGCTGTGCAAAGGAACACACGTGGCAGTGATACGGAACCACTGGACGTGCCCCTCATTTTGGGGACAAAAAAAACCCCAAGTGCTTACTCTGGGGACAGTTCTACCAGGCGCACTCACTATCAAATACTAGTTCAGTGATTCTTCACCAAAAAAGGGTACTAGAACTCACAAAGTGAGCTGAGTTTAGCAGGACTAGTAACTAAGCAGAATACTACTGATCAGGTAGGGCAGAATTGATCCCTGCTTCAGTTAGTAAATTCATAGACTGCCGTATTTCAAGCAGCAGAGCATTATTATTATTTTTCTAAGCAAAATTAAGATCCAGTGTATGAAAAGAGCAACTGAGTTTAAAGATGTTCATGTTTTCTCAAACTAACATATAATTCCTTCTCTGTGAGAATTCAGTGACCATATTCGCTCTATTTCGTCATCCATTATTGCCCCCATAAACAATGTTTTATCAACACAAAAAATTGCTAGTGACAAAGATTTACTTCACGAGCAAATGCTTTGTAGTTTGAAGCATCTTATACTCGGTTGATTACAATAAGGCAAACCAAAAAGCCAACCATTAATTCATTATGGCCCTAAAAACGTATCTTTTAATCTACTGCACACACTAAGCAGAGCCTAGCCCAAAACTTTCAAGGAAGATCTCTGTCCCTGATTCCCGTGCCATACAGGACAGCCTGAGCAAGGGGCTCATCCTTCCAGATGCTCTTTCACACAGGTAAACGGCATTACCTGTTTAAATCATGGCCATTCTCTCCGATCAAGGATGCTACATTACACAAGGTGACAGGACTCACGCCGAACTTGGATGAAGTGTCTATAGGTGACTTCTCAGTGCAAGGCAGCAGCATCAATTAGTGAGCAGCATGACCTTGGGCTAACCACTTCTACTTTCGACCTCCATCTCCTCTTTGGTCTGCCCTGCCTTTGCTGCAAGGTTCCTGCAGCAGTGGTTATCTCATGCTAGATAGACAGTGCCTAGCACAAGAGAGTCCTGGTCTCAACTGGGGCCCCACAGTTCTACTGTAACAATAATAATTACTGATGAAAAACCCTTCACTATTTTCCTAAATTACAGGTCAGGTATCCAGTGCCCTGCTCACATTCCAGAGAAAGTAATTATTTTCCCCACTGAAAAATGCTTTGTACTTTTAAAGAAAATTATTCTTCAGTTTTTCTTCTGAAAACTTCGGGAAAGTCTTGTTCAAAATGGCTTCTTTATTCCTATCATATAATTTACTGTTCCTCTGCACAGCTTTGGCCCCACAGAGCATGAGATGAATACACAAAACTATATATACAACGCAGAAAGTATGGAACAGAAAAAACATCCCGTGCAACAATACTACTTCATTCAGCACCTTCCCAATAATCTCATAGGTTTGGGGTTTTCTTTTGTTATTCTCTGTTTTTTTAATGAAAAATATCAGGGTAATAATTATTTTAAATTTATTTTTAGGAAAAGAGACAAATTATTCGTGTACCATGTGAAATTCTTCAATATAATTCATTTTAGAAGACTTCTGTTTATGTGAAGCAGCACTTGGCATGCTCACACTGCAGACTGTCAAGGCTGCTCTGGTCATCTCAGGAGCAAGCTTTTAATGTAGTAATGAGCAACTGCAGGCTGTTTCTCATAGTAATTTTGAATTTTAGTTTGTGTCATAAACTCCATTTTCAAAAAAATACTTCTGTTATTTCCAGTAACCCTGACTAGACATGACCACAAGCAGAAAATCCAGGTGATTAAAAAAAAATGTGTGCACATATATATAGTTTTACACCCTAGTTTTAACCTGCTTAAAAAAGAATAATGAAATTTTATTCTGCTCCAATTTTAAACCATTTGCTTTCCAAATCTTGTACTTCAGTAACATAAATAAATAAAGTTTCAATGGAAGCTTTACCACATTACAAATGCAGAACTGCATATAAACCCTGGATATTTTTTTTTTAAATCTTTATTTTTAAATATCTTTATTTTTAAATTGGATATTTAAAATCTCTGAAGAGTTTGTTCTTTAGAACACTCAATTTCCAGTTAAAAACTTTCACATAACATCCTGATTCAATCAATTCCACATATTTGCTATTTCTACTTATAGCACACAAAGAGACCACATACTGTCGTCTTTTTCCCCACCACGGACAATAACAGGAGTGACTCAGTGTCAAATATAAGCAATTAATTCCATTTTATACTTCAGAACCTTTAGAGCAACTACTTTCTTTTTAAAAATGTAAGAGAGTCAAAATAGATGACTTTAACTCAGATTCCTTTTTTGCTTTGATGTACTGAAATGTCCAAGTTAGATAAGAAAATAAGAGCATGTGGAAAGGCTCCAGGCCACAGAGAACACAGATAACATGAAAGTAAGTGAAAGGCACTTGTGGGTTGTAACATCTGTGGGAGAGATGCTCTGGCCAGGCAACAGCCTTCCTGTGCTGCACTCCAGAGGGACGGGCATCCATCTGGAACTCTGAGCATCACACAGCATGACGGGCACTAGAGAAATATAAAGACACTATTTGTGGAGATTTTTTAAAATACAGAACAAGCAGCAGGATTTTCAAAGCATAGTGATGACTTATGTTGTATTTCAATTAAAGATTTCAATTAAAGGAATAATGATTGTATGAAAATTATGACTTATAGGTTATTTTTAAGGAGCTACGCTATATATTTTAATGACATTTACTTGCCCTTTTCATGGTCATCACTCAGAATTATGCCTTTATTTCAGCAGAAACTGTGTGAACCAGTTATCATGGTTTGCAGAGACGAGATACTGATGAACTGCATTCCAGAGTATCACCGCCGCAGAGGTGATCACCCCTGAATCCCCAGCTTACCCACTGTTTGTTTAAGCTAACTGGCCACGAGGCTCAGGTGACGCAGAGTCATCCAAGATGAACTTCAAAACAGGGCTTTTTGCTTGCTTGACTAATATCTTTAGGCCCTTTTTGTGTTTTAAACTGGAAGGGCAGTGCTAGTTTCATACAGCAATGGAAAGCAACTCACACAGCTAGCACAGGAGACTGACAATGGGCACTCCCCCTCTGAAATCACCCAGGTCTCTAAGCCTGACTTAGAGGCGACTGAGGAAATGAGGCTTGAAGGAGGAGGTGAGTGACTGTGGGCAGGAATCGCTCCCACACCTCATGGAGCTCTGGCATTATACTACACTCATCAACATTCCAAAAAAATAGGCCTTATATTGAAAGGACGGATTATATGATTATGAAATCTTAGCAAAAATGTTGCTGCAAGCGAGGTCTAACTGACTTCAATTTACTTATGAACTAAGCTTTTTTTTTTATTTAACAAAAGAGCACAGTACAGCCAAAGGTTTGAATGGTTTATGAGATTTTATGGTCTTTTGCAACCTCAGTTCATCTTCTCTCCCTCAAGTCTTTGGTGCCTAATCTCTAAAAAATGTTTTAGAAAGCCTTTACAGTTCCCCGACCTGTTCACATAGGACAGCAGCTGTCATAACATTTTCCTGCCCTTAACTGAGGGAAGGGCACTTCTGACTATTGTGTACATCTCTTGACAGCAGCACAAGGCTTGAGCTGAATTTTAATACAAAAGAATTATTATTACACAAGAAAACACAGGGTCTCTCCAGGACTTCTTTCCATTTTCCTGGTGGCTGTACAGGACAGTAGACAAGGTAGCACACGCAAAGCATTTTTTTCCCCAGAATGCACACAAGCCATCTCTGGTGAGAACATGGCAGTAGAAAATGACCAAATGACAGCTCCTCGGCAGCCAGTCCCCAAAAGAGGAGATGGGTCGAATGAAAAGTGAGGATCATAGCCCCTGACTCTCCTGGCTTTGGCCGCAGAGCTTTCCTCTAAGCAGACTGATCTGCAGATGCCACTGGTTCTATTGCCAACTATTATTTTTTTTTCACCCCTTACAGACCAGTAAAGCCTTTTACAGTGATACGGAACAGCAGATATCTACATCACTATTGCTCTAGCAAAGGATCAGCTAACTGGTTATAACTCGTTTTCGGGTTTATTGAAAACTGTGGGAATTAAAAAAGATAATGAAAATTGCTTCATTCTTCGGTAACCCATAGATACATGCTACACAGAGGGACCCGCAAAGGAGGGCAGCCCCCAGTTACTCCAGCTTCGCTTTGCTTTCTTCTTCTTCAGCCTTACTATCCTTACTTCTGGCAGTACTTTTACTATCCTCAGAAATACTTTGCAGTCTGCTTTTACATTTTGTGTTTAAAGTTGTCTCTTACTCAAAAACTTTTTTATTTCAATCAGACAACCAAGTGGGACCACTTAGTTTTATCTCATATTTCAGTTGTTTGTATCTGTTACTTTTCACATGACAAACAGTATGGATGAACTTCACAGACACACACTGGGATTTATTAACCCAATTTATACAGTTTCCGACACCTGACTACAGGCCTTGCAGTATGTACCATGTGTGTATATATATATACACACAATACATATATGCATATATTTATTGTGTGTGTATATATATATGCATACACAATATATATGTATTGCCTTTTCAACAAATTCGCTAAGATCAAGCACACTAATTTTTCACAAACCTTTTAAAAGGGTTTTACCTAAGTTATTACTGAGGAAGATACCACACTAATTACAGATATTAGACGAGTCCCTTGGGGAAAACTGATACTGAATCACAGTGACTTCGCGGGCAGTCCCATCAGGACTGCTGCCCATGAAACCACAGCTTCTGACTCTCCTTAAGATACACCCTACAGCACACATCTTTTTCAGGGATCTGCTATGGGCTCATGAGGAAAGAAGAACACACAGTGTTGCGTTATTTTCCCTTCCACTTATCCCTAGGCACCCTACAGACAAACCAAAAAAGCCCCATGTGTTTCTGAAGAACTGTTTAAGCGAGCAGCTACAATGACCGTTTTGCTACCTCCCCCTCTGGCTGGCATTTCCAAGCTGCCTTCTTCATGGACTCAAGTGACAGAAGATTCATTGTTGCAAAAAAATGTTGTCAGTAGAAAATTAGCTGTATTAAGTAGTGTACTGAACAAGTGAAATCTTGCCAGTGTCAGGCCTGTTAACACTATTAAAGGGACATTGTATCTAGAAAGGCAGGGAGAGTTCAGCCCCATGCTGAAGCCAAACAGACTCCAAACCTCCTCAGGGTCTACTGTGACCAGATCTGCTAATTTGCTTTGGGCTCCTCTCCAGCTCTTTCTTTTACAACAAATCCAATTTTAAAATTTCTAATTCCCCTTGCAGGCAAAGGCTGTGAAAATAAGTGTTTCCTCAGAGTCAGAACAGGGATGTGGGCAAGGAGCAGATCTAGCAGGAAGAGACTGCTCATACCAGTATTTTCCCAGTACAACCATTCCTTAGCAGACAGGATGGTTTGGTGTTCCCTGCCGCACTGAGGGGCAGAGCCACTGACTTTCACGCATCCCACCAAGGCACTGGCTGCGAGAGTCCAGGCCGAGCATTGAGAAGGCGGCAGCTCAACTCTCCATGAAGCAAACGAGCAGGAGGAACTGCACATCTCAGCGGGAAACTCGCTCGTCCACACACAGAATTCTCTGTCCATCAGCCTCTACAGCACCCATCCAGAGCTGAGGGATTCTGAAAATGGAAGACTGAAACAGGAAGGAAGGAAACGGGGGATCAAAAATACCCCTCCACCGGCTCACAGTTTCTAATACGACTTTATAACTACATTTGACTACTTTTCTCTTTCTGTCTGGGAACTGGAAATCACGTGCAGTCATGACACATCCTGCTCCCCCAAAAACAGAGATAACTCTGAGATAAGGAATGGACCCAGAAGCATGAGATGAAGACGGAAAAGGAGCTGCAGAAGCCCCTTCTGCTCTGTGGATGATACAGAGAGTTTTCCATTTCCCTCAGCCTGTGGGAACAGAGAGTGTCCTCTTGCACCAGAACTTCCCCAAACATGACATTCAACCAGTAAAGAAAGGAATGAGGAAGAAGCAACCAGTAATGCAGAAAAACAAAACAAAACAAAACAAAAAGCCTTTCAGGTTTTCATGCATGGAAACAGTTACAGAGCTCTAGTGATCACTTACCTTACATGATGTCCTCTTGGCCCTTTTAAAGGGCCTCATGCTAGACACAAAAAATAGTTCACAAACCTTTTAGACAAACTTTACTCACTGGAGCTCTGTATTGCAGTTTCATCTACAGATAAGCTATTCTCAGCTTTGGTTCCTACCAGCAGCTAAACTAAGTTCTCAGCTTCTCAGCCTATTTCAATCCTGGCAATTAACTTGTCGAACTCATTTCCACAAGATGCATCTAAGACCAACAATTTAGGAGTATTTTTACAGGAACAGCCACACAGAGGAGAACACAAGAACAGTAGCAAAAATGCCAGTTAAAGACTTCTAGCAAAGATTTAATGCCTCATGCACTTCTAGAGAGAAACTACCCACTGAACAACAAGAGGCAGGCAGAAGTTAAAGGGTACTAGTCTTTAGGACAATTATTTCATGCTCACCAGCTGGGTTCCCTGCTACACACTAGAGTGGACAAGCAAGATCCTGCCCTATCTTGTTCTGGGCTAGCAATAGCGATGTTCCCTCTCTTTGGGCAATTTTAGACCCAGATGTGGAGTGTGCAGCCTGGGCTAGGCTCTTCCATTCCCAGATTGCTGCAATGCCAAATCAAACTAGTTTTTACATTATAAGAAAGGCCTGGAGGGGTTTGGTTATTCAAAGAAAATTCACTCAAAGTATATGTTTACTTGCATAGATTCAAAACCCTCCAAAATGTTTTGTGCCAGGCAAAGACTTTCAATCTGAATGGGATATCTGGAGAGCTCAGAAACACTAAGTTCATCATAGCTATAGAAAATATTCTTGTCTTTTATTCCAAACTCTTCATTAGTTTCCACTTATTTGCTACTTCTACTTTGAAGGTGGCTATCAACAAATCGTATCAGTGAACTGATAACTGGACATGTCATTGGACTGCAGTTTATCTGAACAGATTAACAGTAAAAAAAAAAGGCTAGATGTAATCTGAGCAAAAAGGGACAATGTAGAGTATGACACATCTCAAGGGAGACTGATCATTTATTTTCCATGGTAATTACTCTAGAGCAACAATTTCTCTCAAAGCATCGTACTGAGGACCATTTTAATGGAGATACCATAATATCATATTAATTCGTTAATTAGCAGCTGTAGGCTCTATTGAGGCTATTGCTCTCCTAGTTTTCACTCTTCTTATGGAAGTTTTCTTTGTTGCTGTCAACCTTTTCACTGTATTCCAGCTAAAGCAGAAAAACTTATCCTAGTTTAAATGCTGCAAACTAAGAGAACAATCTTCATATTTAACAGCTTGCCCTTGTATCTTCATAAAAGTTGCTCAATTTTTTCTTGTTGCTCTGTCAGCAGATATTCTAGCTAGTAACATGGCTGTTCATATGAGAGTGATATTAGTTTGCCTTACTGCATTTTGTAATAATTTATATATTTAGGTGAGTTGGTTGCAGAAACTACTTAGTACTAGCTAAAATAGCACAGATTTATTTTAATATTTGGAATAAAATATAGCTGTGGGTTTTCAGGAGGTAAGTAATATGATCATTAAATAAAAGATTACTTTTTAATGTTTGTCACTGTGTTGTCTGTTTCTGCAGAATGTAAAGTGAATCATTAGAATATGAACAATAGAGATTTGGATCGCAAGCGTAACATTGGTATCCAATCTTGCCTTTAGCAGTTTCTCTCAATTCGTCTCAGGTTCCTGAGAGAACAAGCTTGTAAGGTGCTCAGATAGCTGAATTTAAAATCTGAACCTTTCCTCTAACTTAGCTTGCAATCCAAGTCATAGCCTAACCTATTCTGGACCACGATCTTAAGACTGCTTTTTTGGCTCACTTTTATCATACTGGAACATCTAATTATTCTATTAAATTTCACTGTTACACAGAAAAAGTGTATCTATAAATTGCCACAAGTAAAGCAATGTTCCAGAAAAACAATCTTGTCTTTTTTCCTTTGTTCTTACTGATGCATTACTTATGTTCCGTCCCCTGTCCAATACCCAGTCTTTGTGCAATTACGAACAAATTTTAGTACTTTATACAATGTAATTCTGAGACCAAGTCCAAAACTGCCATCTGATCTATGCAGCATGGAGCTACCTCTAAGCCCTACTACCATATCAAGTATTAACATTATCCATCTGGTGAATGAAGTAGCCTTTTTTGGAAAAGAAAAAACAAATAAACAAACAAACAAAAAAGCCCACCCAAAAACCCCACACACATTTAAGAAAATATCCATTTTAGTCACCAGACCATGTTTCACATGCTAAACATTCTGTTTACAAGAGAGAAACACAGCAAAAGTTCTCATTATCCACTAAGGTCATTGAGCCCCAAAGGATGCTTCTAGTTAGAAGGCAGGCGGTGAAAGTAGGCCATTCACAGATCTGTCCAGTAAGGGGTCAGTGGCGAACAATAGATTCTCTGCAAGCAGTTTCCCCTACATTTTGCCTCCCATAGCCTTCCCAGCATGTTCCTGGCACTTCAGAAAGGTCTGAGCGTCTTTCCTTGCACAGGGTTCTGCTAAAAACAAAATTATCTGCTGGGACAGATAATATTAGTCAAGATTTAAAACTCAGATGGGAACCATTTGCTTATTCAAGATAGCAGATTTAGAACAAAACCTCTTCCCAGAGACCTGTTACACAGAAGAGCTGAGGGGAGTTTTGCAAACATGTAAACAATTCACTTTAAAGGGAAAAAGTGTAGTCTGTGCATTCTCATCTACACGTTGCTTGGAAATATGCAGACCAAAGCAGGAGTAGAGGGTAGTAGAGGCCTGCAAATCTACAAACATAACATCAGGCAAGATTCCAGTTATCTCTAGAGGCTTAAGCAGAGCAGGTCCAGGCAAAATTTTACTGCAGTGCCTGATAAGAACAAGCGCCAGTCAGTCAGTGGCTGGTTTACTAGGCAGTGTCAGAGAATAAACTGCAATTAGTAAAAATAACTTCAAACCAAAGTCAGAGAGAAAAAAATAGAGGATTTTTCATTTCTGCTAATAAGTGTTGCATATTGATCAAGATAAGGACGGAAATGAACTCTTCACCTACTTGAATTCCCACTGGCTAAGGTATATAGAATAAATGATTAATTCCAATGTTGCTTGTCATCACATAAATTGTATGTTTAAGTCCTTGGACATTTACTACGTGGCTGTATTAACACTCGAAAAAGCTTCTTTCATTTGTTGGTATAAACCACACTTCCAGTCTGCTTAATCTTTGACAGACAGGTCTCATTGTCCCCAAAATCCCTTGCCACACAATACAACAAAGACTTAAATGACTCTGTAGGGCTGCCCCGCTACCCACACTGCTCTGCGCTTCCTGCCCATATATCCCTGGAATTCATGACCATGCAGATTACTAAATTACACACTAGGCCGGGGATTAAGCACAGCTCTTTGTATGGGAGCATCTGAGGTCTGGAAGAAGATTTTACCTGTCACGGTCTGTGCTCACTGGGCCTTGATGAGAGACAGAAGGAAGCAGTGCTGCAGAAGATCACAAACACGGGTGTGTGATAATCAGCGATCTGTATATGATGACAGGATAACCTGGCTGGTGCTGTCCTACACACAGGTCTAGGGAGCTTCAGACAGACAATAACCATCCCGCTATTTCCAAAGCAGCCCAGCAGCTTCTTCCCTCTTAAAATAAAAGGGGAAAAGGTTCCCTGTTCTGACAGACCACGAGCCGGATAATGGCCTTCACTGTACCCAACAGAACTGAAATGTCTATAGAGTTAGGAACGTACCCCGCAGTTAAGCAAACACACCAACAAGGCAAAGTGAGAGGTATGGTCGCTCATCAGATGTTTTAAGTTAGCTGCTAATCAAAGCTGGAATTGCTTCTGGTTGCTTTCAAAATGCTGAAGAGTTACAGATCCAAAAGAAAAAATAAAGCCAAGAAAAAAAGGCTTGAAATAACAGTATAAATTTAAACACCTCGAGGATATCAAATACTTTTTATCCATATGTATATACAAAAGTCACACTGCTTCTTACTTGAAAAACCAGAAGTCTTTAGTAGGACTTAATCTTGCTACCTATATAGGACCGAGGAGAACAGTCAGTCTTTACCTAGTTGTAACTTACAGATGGCTGGGAACTCCGAGCTTTGGTTAAGTCTGTTTACAAGTTCAGTAGTGAAAGAATTATTGTAGTCAGGACAGTATAATAATGGAAATCAAGAAAAGTCTGGAGAGAGACAGCACGTTTTACAAAAACAAATTGTTTGCCTTTTTTTTATTGTTTAAAGATAGGTATTACCATCTTGCTTGGGTTCCTTCTCTTTGCATGCATGTTCTTTATTTCAAACTGCAAATACCGACATCTTCCAGTTTTTATTAGTTATGTTGATCTAGCCATAATGGTCTGAAAGATGATACTGCATTTCTCATTACATTTTGCACTCACTTGGAGCTCAGCAAGTGACAGGAATTATCTAAGGCCTGAGAGATACAAAGTCACTTTTAAGGGTTTCATACAATATATACACCGACTGGGGACAAGCACATCACAATGCACTGATGCTTTGGTTCAGCACCATCCCATTACATCAAAGAGTAGTGTTACTACATGCCAACATGATGACATGTCATTTTAGAGGAACTAAAACTGCCTCAGATCTGCAAATAGCCTCCTAGCAGCTCATAAAAAATTGCCAACCCCCAGAAACCCTGGGAGGACAAGCACTGGAAGCGGATCTGCTCTGCACAGACTCAGCAGGACTCTTTGGAAGTTGCTGCCAGTGCTCCTTTTGCAGCCAGAACAGCCACTGTTGAGCTACACAAACTACTCTAAGCCCTTTCCCTAGAGCCATCAGCTAGGGAACAATCATTAGACTGCTCTTTGAGAAAAATAAGCAAAGCATACTTTAAACAAATAGAGAAAAAAAAGAATCCTCTATTGATCACTGCTACAAACTGCCTTTGTATTTCCCTTGTTCATGAAGTGATTCCAATTTCAGTTAAACAACAGCTATCTGCAGTGACGTTTTTCCATAGAAATTTTTTTTAACGCCTCACACCATGCTGTATTTGCAGACTGTGCACTAAACCATGCCCCCAGCCACACACATACATACCAGTCCCCTTCAGACACTAGATTAGGTTGTTCATAATCCCCATAGGTATTTGTAACGGCCTATCTTTTGGCCAGCAAGAACGGCGAATATGAGTTAATGCATTCTCTGTATCTAGATCTCTGAATAAACATTCACTTCTATGTAGTTTTACATCACATGAAGACTCCAGTGTCAATACTGAAATCAATACAGACAAATAGTGACTTCAGTGAAGTACAACCCTGATGTGAGAGACAGAAGAACCAGGCCCAGTGTGCATCACTCCTTCGCTGCCAACACAGCTGATCTTTGCTCGGCTGAATCAGCATCAGCAGAAATGTTGTCTTACATCTGCCCCTGACTGGAAATGCCAGCTCTGCAAGTGTCTGACCAAAGCCTGAGAAGAATCATGCCACCGAAGAAGGCTAAAGGGTCAAGGCTTAAAAGCAGAATGAAGGAAAGGGAATCTGAGAAATTAAAGAAAGGAGATAATGGTAAGAAATCCAGAGGAGGCACAGCTATACCGTCCGCCTTCAGTTTGCAGCACAGGCTGAAGCGTACACACAAGAGAAGCCCATGAAAGTCAACAGTCCTACATGTAGGGTAAGGTCAAGCGTCTCAACTTGTGGAAAGGGAACAGGCTGTGTCCTTGCCGCCACTGTGAAACTGCACACTGAGGATGCACACGAGAGACTCCTGCTAATTGGTTTTAATAGGAATCTGGTCACTACCTCCTTGCTTTTACTATTGCTCCAAATGATAAAACCAAGTAACAGGCACACAAACACTGAACGGCAGTCTCACAGGTGGTCACAGGAAAAGCAGGCTGCAGAGCCTGGGTTTCATTTTCCCAGCTCTCACAGATGATGTGTCCAAGCACAGGCCTTAAATCCTAAACATTAGGATTTCGCTTGAGTCTCAAAAGCTGCATCATCATCTCTTTCCATTCCAGAAACAAAACTTTTTATTGACACAAGTAACATTGCAGTGTCAAAGCTCTTATCTGTCAACTGGAACTGTCAACAGGCTATTTTATCCTGGGGAAGTGAAATTTAACTATCTAGAAACTTTGTCTTTGCTGAACAAATAAAAGAAAAGAAAAACACATTTTTCTTGTCTTTGTGTTACTGTATGCAACAGCAAATGGGAAGAAACCTGGGACTACTCCTGTTCTTCAGATCGGGATTTACCAGTATCAAATGAGTATTGCTTAGTTTGATAGGTTTTTTTCTCTCTCTACACCACTATAGTGTTGATACTATAGATACTGTACATATAGATACTGAACATCTGATACTGTATTTGTTAAAGAAACAACTAACCATTAACACTGAATATTTTCTTCTCCTCTCCACTGAAGCAATATGTGAAGTGCATATCCTTTTCAAAGTATAGCAGCTTCAAAGGTTTTCTTTCAGTAAGTATCTCCAGTAGCCTTCCATGAAAGTGAGAGAGATAAGATCCTCACCTGTATTTAGCACTTAGCAGGCCAGCGCTCAGAGAGACAATACTATCTTGAAGATATCTTGCACCATTGACTGTAAGTCTATCTAAATTATGTGATCTACATACATTCAGCCATCCAATAACGGTCAAATTGGTGACCTATCTCTCTTTAAATTAAACACAAGAATGCTAAAACTTGATCCATGCTCTAATGATTAGAAATAGGACATTCCACAGCTTCTTGTGGTGTTTTTATGGCTCCTTAACTCTGTTGAGAGCCTGCATGCTCTGAGAGCACATCTACCTGGTCACGTATGGACAGCTGGACGCTGCCTCACTCCACCCCAAGCCTAGAGTCAGCTCCAGGATAGGGGCCACAAACTCATGTGCTTGCCTGAATCAGCCTGTACCAACATACTTTCAGACTCCTTCTCTGGTTTATGTTCCTTGGGTCTCTTATCCTTCAGCATTGCTTGTGTGTATACTGGGGATCATTTTATTTTAACTATATTGTGGATCCATTAAATAGATTTTTAAACATCACTATTACATGTGCAGTGAGCACTACCATCTGCAGTGAGCGCTATCTCCAAATGCTCCACAGCTGAAAGCAGATGGGTAAAAGTCCTGATATGCCTTTGTGTCCAGCTACAGTTTGGGACATTTCCATGGGTTTGTCCCAGCTGTGTGCTTTTCCCCCAAAATCAGTAAATTCAATGCTTAGAAGAACAGTTCTTTAGTGCAGGGCTTTTTTGTGTGTTTATACAAATTACGACTCATCCTGATGTGTAACTGAGGCCCCAGGCCTTGCTGTACTATAAATATTGAAAACAATCATCATACCAAAGAAACTACAGTCTTTGCACAAATGCTCCTTTTAAAACATGAGCTGTTTGGATGGTGTCTTCCAGTTCTGCTGGAAATGGTGTTTCACCTCCCATATTAATATAGATGTTACAAGACAGATATATTTTTAATTTACTGGAATAATTTGATTCTTCTACAAAGATGGTGTAAGAAATCTCTGTAGTACTTGCAAGTTGCAAATACAAGCAACTTTCAAGTAGTAGTATGCAAGTTCAATGCAAGGAAAAAGTAATCAAGTAATAAGTAAGTAAAAAGTAATTGATTTAAACAAAATCTCTTCCACAATTAAATTTTCTGGTTAGGTTTCAACATAAAAGTATTGAGAAATTCTGATATTTTTACACTGATCTAGCGAGAGAATAGTATCTCAAATAGTGCCTTGTGTGGCAAGAACCATGGAAAACTAAGCAGACAATTTGTAAATACACTTTTTGTTTAGACTGGAATGTAAATTTTATACAGCACATACAACTCTTAAATCCTATCCAAACAAATTCAGGGACAAAAGCAGACTTTAAAAGTACATACCTAGAACTGTAGGTTTTGTTTACTTCCAAAACTTGTGCAAAATATTTGGAAATTAATTTAAACATAGGAAGCATTAGCTCAGAAAGACTCATCAGAAAAAAAGCAAAACACATTATTAGTCATAACTACATTTCATTAGTTCTTCATCTTGCAAGAATAAGGCTCCTTCACTCTTGGAATACAGTGGTTAAAACATTAACTCCGTAAAGCTAAAATCAGATCAAATGCTCTATGTTAAGCAAAAAAGAGTAAACCTTACTAGTTCTGACAAGCAAGTGGTGCTTGCTATGGCTTTGGAAACCCTCCAAAGTTCGTAACTTGAATAGCTAGTTGTGCTTAGAAAGAATTAGGGTAGGGAGTTTCTGATGTGCAGTGGCATTTGGGAGCAAGCAAAGGGCACTAGATCTTAGAAATGTGTGTAAATTTGTTCAGAGGCCATTTATATTCAAGCTGCCTAAGACCCCAGGCCACTACACTCGAAAGAAACAGTTAATGTTCCTTTATGCTCACATCTCATGGTGAAGTGAGCAGATATTTGCTGGAGGTGAGTGCTGATCAGCCAAGCTCGTGTTAGATTTGCAAAGTGACTGGGACGGCAGCAACGCTTCCATAGCTGTACAGACTGAGCAAGACCAGAGAGCACACTAAAAAACACCAGCGATGGCTAAAACTAGTGCTCCCCAGTCTCTCTAATATAAAGCATGACCTAGCAAGATTACACATTAATAACTAGCTTTCACTTAGAATAGCTATAGCTTTTCACTCACACTTTTGTAATTTAAAGAACATTAAGGTTTTTACATGTTTCTTTAAGTGATACAACTGTTAAAAGCACAGCGGCAATCAGCATTTCAACATCAAGAAACTGGATTATCCTCTGCAAAATAAATTCAGCTTCTTCTGCGTTCTACCAAGTCAGTGAAACTGTTCTCACACTAGTGTCTACTTCTGGATAGCAGATTATATAGGTATAGTTACTCCTAAAGATGGAAAGAAAGGCTTGATTTACAGCCTCTCTTAAAAAAAGAAAAGGATGTTTTACCTAGCCAGCACACCTGTCACACTGTGGTCCAGAAACCCATTCATTTACCTTTTTTTTTACATAAATCTAGAGTAGCATTACCTTAAGGCTAGTAACTGGTTTTCACTAGTGTAAAGAACAGACCTCCAACAAAGCTAAACCAGGGGAAACTCTGGAATTTTTCTAATATTTTTGATACTTCTCTATCTGAGAAGTGTAGAAATGCAGCAGAACCAGAGTGAAATCAAGATCTGGTATTCATCAATATTTTTAGAAATGTACTTCTAGAACTGATACTTCTCCATTTAAAGCTCTTCTGTCATATACTCAGTAATTCAGTGAGCTCCTCATCTTTAATCTGGAAAGTTGAAGCAAACTTTCCTTAAAACCTCACTAAAACCCAGGTGTTCGGGATCTTCCCAATACAACTATACTATGAGGTGCAAAGTAAACAGTCTAGTCCATGTATAAATATTTAATAAGACACTTGCATCTGGAGCAAAATGGAGCTAACTTAGTGTTCCCTATTTATAACGTAAACAGATTAGTTGCATGACACAGTGTTAGTACAAACTTTCCTTGACTATAAACATTTGCTGATGTATTTCACCAATAACATAATGTATAGGAACAGAGGAAGTATTTACTCTGAAGAGCGCATGTGGACAAGGTCCAATTTTGCAACCTCCTCTCACCTGACAGTGCCTTTTCCTGAAGGCTCTTGAGACAAGGCTTCTGTGCAACGTGCTCCTTTCTACTGGCAAAGAGGAAAATGACCCCAGCTAAAAATCAATGGCAGACACCAAGAGAAGATGCTGTTGTGCTTCATGTATCCCCACACAGAACAGACGCCACCACACTCATGATACTCCGCTTGCTGAAGGACTGGCTCACCAGCCGCTTCAAACAAGGACCTGCAAGTCAGATTTCTTCAAACTAAACAACTTCAAACATGTTCTCTAACTGCCTGAAGAAATGTTTGTTCTGAAGACCTAATCCTGCAATGGTCTTACTGCCCTCAGCTTTTGTTCACGTTCCTGCATCTTCAGCGAGGCTGCCAATGGTGTTACTGGATTTGGGTCTGACAACGACAACTAATGCTGAAGATGACACAAGCAAGCAATGGCAGGAAAAGCAGGCCATTTCAGCTTCCTTCTCACAGTCTCCCTCTCCTTGTATTTATGTTGCGAGGTTGAATGTCTCCCGACAGCTCTTCTTGTTTACCGTGCTGAGAAGTCACCTAGAGACTCATTTCAGTACCTGAGTTAGAGCGTGAGATAACTTAGTCCCAGCAGTGCTGGAAAGCTTCCCCTGTGCAACCTGGCCGTATTCAACTATCGGGGTGGTCTCGACGTTATCCAGCTCAACTAGTTTCTCACTTTGCACAAGGGGTGACAATAGAATACGTTGTTCTTGGTGCTGTAGGGAAGGCAATAAAAAGAAAAGGCTCCACGGTAACACGGAGAGCGACAGCAGAAGCCCACACTCAATTGGCAGGGACATTCAACTGAGAGATCCCATCAGAATATGCAAGAAGTGATGAGTCCTTCCCACTCCCTGAAGAGGACTGGCACAACGGGCACTCCTCGGTCACTGTTCCATCACAGGAAATGAAATGGCTACGCCTCTCGCAGCAGGTCAGCAGAAGACCAATGATATTAAGCGATCCAAATCCCATTACTATTGGGAACAAGGAACACAATTCTATTCCATTTCGGAACCTTTCTTAGAGGGTTCTGAAAAATCTCAGCCTAAACTCATAAGTATTTGCTAAAGACAATTCAGATGGGACCAAGAGCAGCCAAAAATTTTGAGGTATTAAAAATTTACTATTTCCTCCCAAAAAGAACATCTCATTCCTGTGCTACTCTCTTGCAGAAAGAGACTACTGAAAGATGGGTGGCAATACATTTCCTCTCCCATCTCTTGTATCAGTTGTATTAATCTTCTATAAAATCAGATCATTTTCATGTGGCCTTGTGATGTGAGACAGGATGAAGAGAAAGTAATTCTGTCAGAGCTTTTTCACATACAAATTTTCATATGCCAGAAACAGTAACATAGTAACACCACACTGGCCACAGCCCTCCTTAACTAATCAAACACTGAAGAGAGGCAGCTTCTTCACAAGGGATATTTCTATTGCTGATCTCTTGAGGGGATGGAAGAGCAGCTACGAATCCCATGGAAGCATAAAAGTCTCATAACTCTCCTATTCACAGTTTACTTTACATCTATTCTCAGACCAACATTTCCACACATAAAATAAGTATGTGAGAAATTATCTAAACCCTTTTTAAAGTGAATCAACTTACATTTAATATCCAAGAGGATTATTTTAAGAAATAAAAAGTAGGACAGGCAGAAAGTAAATTATTTACATTGCCACTTATCTTGAACAGGGCTAGTCAGCCTCCTGAGGATGGTCATTTGCCATTCAAAAAGCCCCGTGTGTCCCCATGATTCAACTTAGTTTATAAAGTCAGGAAAGAAACATAAATTGTAGACTTATCATGAACTGCAGCTCCCTTTTTATTAACAGAATTTCCATCCCCAAACAGGATCAGGCTCTTCTCTGAGCTAAACTCCATCCGTGTGCTCTGCCATTTTGAGTGGCAAACATACTAGATAGATCAACACTGTATTTTGAGTGTAGACTTGACTCTAAGTTGAAGCCCGCACTTCGCTGGCATCTAAGCAGGCAGATGTAGGTGTCTGCCCAGTTGTGGGCTTTAGATAAGTTTGGGTAGACATAAAAGGAAAATACCATGCTCACTCCCATGCAGTTTGGCAGAGCCAGGTCCAAGTTCCTACCCTGAGCCATAAACCTCAATATTCTTTGCAGTTCCACAGCATAACCGGTGCGGGAAGCACAAGCAGTTGCAGGCTCTCTCTAAAAGACATGACTTGCATGAAACGAGCACTGATGGGACTTGTGAGCTACCAGTATTCATGATGACCTTACTGTATGTGTGCCAAGTCACACACTGCTGCCTTGGCTAGTCTCTGATCTACACTCCTGAAGACAATCCAGACAGCCCTGGGACAAACAGCTGAGACCAGCAAGAAACGGAAATGGAAAGAGTCAGAAACACAAAATGACTTTTCCAAGGTAACTTTTGCCAGGTCCTCTAAGACTTTTATGGCCACAGTCTGAAGCACTGAAAGCAATCCCCATTAACGTAGTTGGCTACCAAGATAGTAACTGCAGCTGTACTACTAACAATGTGGAAACCAGTCATCGTTTCAGTACCTTCACAATTATCAAACAGGGAACTACGATACTTGCTTGAGCTCAGGTACTTACAAGACAGAAGCCAGTTGTGCCATATGCTTTCCAATATATATCAAAAAAGTGATTAAAAAAATCCTACAAACAGGGCTTTAGGCTTCAAGTCAAGTATTTTAAATCTATTAGGCTTTACTAAGCCTTACTCATAAGTAACCCCAAAGTACAAAGGGGAAACACGAACCAAATGCTGAACTTGTTAGTAAAGCATAAGTGAAAAAAATTAATTATGTATATGCCAGACGGTTCTTATCAGAGGTAAGTCAGTATTCCTCAAGAATCTTTATTTTTGTTTGTCACAGTTATTTGTTCCTATGTCCAGTTAAAACAGAGGAAATTTAATTAAGTGCAGGATTATTTAACGAGGATGTTATTTTTTTAAATGAAACACACTCCCCCTTCAATTTCCCTTGTGCCAAGAGATGCATTTACTGAAAAAGCGTAAGGTGGAAGAAAAGAAAAAAATTAAAGACTCTGTGTAAACTGCATTTTCCTTTGCAGGTCTTTAAACACTGGAACATCATTGAAATGGATACAAGTACCACAACCGTTCCGAATTCATTAAGACATTTCACAAAATAACAATAGAAGCCCCAAACCCATTTTGCAAGGGCAAGGAAACCACTTCTAAATGCTTCTCCTGATGTGGCACTGCAAGTCACAGCCTGGGAACATGGCAGAACTGTGCTGCTAAAAAGAGGAGGTCTGGAAAAGACCACATATCTGGAGGTTTCAGAGAAGCCTGTTGCACAAGATGGAAGGACCATTCAAGCTTCACGACCCTTGAGGGACACATAGCTTGCTTTTTTCTCCAGGCAAACTACACTGTGATACAGTAAGACAGGAAAAAAAAACCCAACAATGTTCCTTCCTGTCCGTTCCTGTTTGACAATCTGCTGAAGAGAAAATCTTCAACTCTTTGAAGTAATTGAACTGATCAAAAGCTCAGCATCAGAAACTTGTGTTTCTAGCAGCCAGCCCACAGAACTGTTCCTGAAGCCTCCTCCAAGGGTAATGGCCTGCACTGGAACTCAGTGAAGTATGATGGACGCTGTTCTGAAATGTCCCATCTACCCAGCCTGATCACAATTAAGTACCATTTGCAAAATAAATTTTCATTTTGTAAAGGAGATGAGGTTTACAGAAATGCACTTCCTTCAGCTAGAGCATCCTGCCAACACTCTGTGTAGCATTCACAAGCTTCTTTTAAACAAGTGTGAAGAAAAATACATTGGGAGGTATTTCTCTTGAAACTGCTTCCCTTATGCAAAAATCACATAAAATGGCCAACATAAATCGTTGGTTGAGCAGTCATTCTTAGAAGCTTGAAAGCAATTTGCTTTAAAGGTTTGAAAACTGAAATCCTGGCCTCCTTACAGCTGATGGCAAATCCCTCAATAACACCAATGGAACCAAGCTTTCCTCTTCAGTGTAGACTGGAGTTCCTAATACCAGGAACAACAGCAGCATGCAATGGAGCAAAGGCACTGCTTACAGCAGACACTGTCTTATCAAATGACATAAGTCTAAAGACATCTAAATGTGGTACACCTGACACATGCTCACACATGAAAAAATAATGCAGAATATGGCACCTACATTAACACTGTGAAGGAAACCCTGCCCACTTTCTGTCACCCAGTGCACAAAATAAAGCCACTGTAAGCAGAACTATTATTCACCCAAACGTTCTCAGGAGTTAACGCACATTCCGGCTGATAAAAAAGAAGGGAACGGTTAGAATAGATTAGTTCAGGTTTTAGTCCTGATGTTAGAAAAACAAGTGAAGTTTAATTACTTCACTGCTCTGGAAAAAGTCTAGAGATAACACTTATGTCATTTATTGTTTCAAGAGAAAACATTAAATCTTAGGAAAATTTCCTTTAATGTCCCAGGAACACTGATCCAAGCCTACAAGGAACCACTGGGTGTCCCGTTGCTAGTTTTGTAATGCTTTTGGATTTACAGCTCAAGTGCAGCTGGAGTTATACAGGGAATGACCACCTGCTGCCTTGATTTTGCATGCAGACTTTATTTATTTATTTTGAATTTGCTGTGAGACAGGCTGGGCTCTATTTCCACTGCTAAGGGTATTCCAAAGGTTAATATCCTCCAAAAACATTCTGTACTGTTAGGAAGATATGCCCTAACTAAAATTAGGCAAGAACAACCTCTTCTGCCATCTTCTCTTTCGCATGTCGCTAAGTTTGGAGAGAAAATATATTCCAGAACAATTAATTAACTATTTTCAGAGGTCTCTTATTAAGGAGTACAGAGTGCTAACTTTTTAGTGTTTTATATCAAAAGATTTTCTATTATGTCACCTACTTTCCTGAAAATACATTTGAGTAACAGATTTCGTAACTAAAACTTGAGAAAACATAGCTAAAGTAATTCTCACAGAGTGAAAGCACTTTGGAGCACCAACCGTCTCCTACTGTATGTTTGCAACTGCCCTGCACTGCAGGACTTCCCCCCATCTCAGCTGGGATCCTCAGTCATTAGTCATCATCATAAAAGAAATGCTACAACAACATCATGTAGGTATTCAGAATGGCCAACAGTCAGTAAGCATCAAGGCAAATCAAGCTTCACAAAGAAGAAACAAAACCTGTTTAAATATTTGCTAGAAAATACCCATTACCTATATTTCTCATATAACAATATCCTGATTTGCATTCCAGCTGTTCACAAAGTGTGATTCATGATGACAGGGTAAGCCGTCCTCAATATATTTGTGGAACTACATGAAACAGTGTTTCCAATGAAAAGATTACTGATAAGCAGGCACTGTGATTCACAGGAAGGGCTGAGGGGAAGCATTACTGCACCACTCCAAATAACCGGGAGCTGCTACGCTGGACATCTCCCAGGAAGTATCTGTCAAAGTATACATTGAGAGTGATGTCATTGTTCATAAATCCAAACCAGCCACCACTGCAGTTAAAGGTTCAAGTTACAAATAAAAAATTCGTTATAAACAAAAATCCAAAACAAAACCCTTTACTGAACAGGATTATTTATGAATCTTGCCAACTATAGGGGGACAGGATGTCCAGATCCAAGACACTTCTTCAGTTCTATGACCTACATTCATTACATATAACACACATTTGCTTTATAAAGTGACTTTTCCTTGCAGAGCACCAGCTCTGTGTGTGTACTCCAAGGGCTGACAGTTCTTTTACACCAAAATCTACTCCCAAAGTGCAGCAGTTTGCAGCAACCATAGCTATGGCAAGAATACCCTGGCTGATGCATTTGTTATTTTTTTCCACATTTAGAAATTTTAATTGCATTTTTGGAACCTGACAGGAAACAGAAATAGCCAGACACCCGAGCAGGCAGAAGTTGCTGGTCTGGCAATAGAGATGAGAGCAGAACAAATTTGGTGTTGAAGCAGATTTGCCACTGGGCTAATACATATCCCAGCTTCAGGAGCAGGTGGACAAGATACAGCTCAGCTAAACAGCAGAACACGTTCTGCTATACTGTTCCAGCAGAATATTATGCATGTGAACACAAATATAGGAGATCTATCTTAAAAGAGAACAGCTTTATCGAAATTTGAAAGACAAAATTGAGTGCAGAACTGCATCAACCTTAGCGCTAACACTAGGTACTATAAAAGTCTTCATTTACTGTACACTGAGAATTCAGCACACGCCGAGTCATTTTATTAAAGAGTTTTCTTTGATCATTTAAAAAAAATGTATGAGAGGCTTTAAGAGAAAATCAAAGATTTCTTGTTAGTAGTTCTTCAAAGTTGTGCATTGTTTGTACCGTATTTATTATGGATTAAAACCAGACATTTTTAAATTACTTTGACTTTTTTTTTATTAGTTTTGGTAACACTCTGCTGTTTTTTTAAGAAGACCAAAAATTATTTCAAAAATTACCCATTATTAACAAGGACATTTGTATTTAGATTTAGACTACTTTTTAGACTACTAAAATGTTCCTTTTTCCAAAACAAGTAACTGGATGAGATACCTGGTACAATTCAGGTATCCCTTTCTTGTTGCAGTTCACATCTTCCCTTCAAGTTTTCTACATTGGCAATTCCACAGAAGGTGAAAGAGTATGATATATGTCACCCATAAAATCATTTTAACATTGGATAGTTGTGAAGATATGCTTGTTCTATCTAATGAATTTATGACTTATTGGAGAGCAACAGCTAAAATGTCCCAAAGCAACAGCTTAAAAGGAGGACACTGGCAAACACCTGAGTTTTTTCCTCCAATTTTTGCAGAATTAGGCTAAGGGGAAAGTTGATACTCTTCTTTCTTTGTCTTGTTTTAGCGGCATCTCTCTTTTTCCCCATTAAAGAAACCTGGGAATCTTTCATACGGGATCTTTTAGAAACTTTAGAAATTTTCCCCTCAGCCATGCTGCACTCTCATTCTTACATACAAGCTCAGAATGCACCATCCCTGCCCACTGCTCCCTCATCTTTCTTAAGATGTGCTCCATCATTTTATAGGTATTTTTATACAATTTACACTTATACCCAGATTCTCAGCGAGACCGTACATGCTATTCCTTCTTTTCTTATTCCCACTATGTTCTGTTATTTGGATGGTCCTTTATCTGTCCAAAATAAAGCCATTGTTCCCTTTCCTTTTTGGTCAGATCTCCTAAGTGAGATGTCTATTGTGGTGACAATCCCCAGCTTTTCTATCTTTCATTTCCTTCACTGTCAAGTGTTTAAAAAGCCAGCCCTGACATTTTCCCAGATACTAACAAGCACACATGTTCCTCATTCACAGCTTCTCCCGGTTCTCCTTGTCCATCATTCATGAACAAGCTATATCTTATTGGTACCAATCTTGCATTTATTCTACTAACCCTCTGTAATGCTGACGAAGCTTAGGCATAGGCTAAGAACTTCAGTTCTTTTTTATTTCCCAGAACCACTGATTGTTGTTTTTTTTAATTCTCAGATGATCAGCAAACAGTTCCCTCTCATTTTTCTGCGACCCTAGAGTAATTCCCACCTACTCACAGACAAAATAACCCATTGAGAAAGTCAGCTTTTGTTTTAAACTTATCAGACTGTCATACAGAGGGATCAGGTAACACACTCCAGAATCCTCCAGATGATTCTAAGAAATAAAAACTAGTTATGAAATAAACTTTTTTTCACCAATAATGCATACATGGCATTGTGATTCAGACTTCCTTTCTTGTTTGTTTTTTTTTCTTGTGTTACCTTTTCCAAACTGAGAGAATGCCTGTTTATTTCCATGGAAGGCACAAGAGGGACAGAGTCAAAAAGAAGCATTAACCTACAGTTACTTCACAGCTCCTAGTATTTTTTTTGCTGTAGATACATGTGTCCTTTTCTCTTCTGAAGCAAGGAAACTACCTCTAAAACAGCTTCTCAACCTCACTCCTCATGCAAAGTTGAGAAATGTCAGGATGTTCTCCTATCTTCTGAAATCTCTGATTTCCTATCAGGAAAAGATGAGATTCATACCAAAAATACTGCACATTTTTCTCAGAAAACAGGGATCAACAGCTAGCCTGGGGGATCCATGCATTTGGCTTCCAACTAATTGGCACTACAGCCTTTTTTACCACTACAAACACAGTTTTGCCTGGTTAACCATCTTCATTGTGTGCTATCTGGCTGCAGGCTCCATGACTGGCGTACTTCCTGCCTATCTGTTGCCTAATTAAGTTTGCTTTGTAGTAATCCCTGCTGTCGGCTGTTTTCCTGGCTCATAAATTGGCTCCTAAACTGACTGTCGGCCAAATCTCTTAGAACTGGGTCTTACTCATAGATTGGTTCTGTGATCCTTCTGTTTCTGAGAGTCTGACTTACTCAAGAGATCACACTGAAAATCTGTCACACCTTTCACTTACTGCCAGTGGAAACTCTTTAAAAAAGACTCTTGTTTCTGCAAAGGGCACCTCTTCTCATTTTAAGAAGCTTAAAAAATAATTAATACAAGGAATATTCTGAAACAATCACACTTAATTAGAAGATGGGCAAGTTATGGGATGGGGTAAGAGGAGAGAGGTACAAAGAAAATGAGGTATTAAAGAGAACTTAACCTGGAGAAAAAGACTACTAAGACACAGTCCAGGTGGCAAATCCCACCCCCAAATGATATGGAATGTGATAGAAGAAAATGCCAATCAGGTAATTTCAAGGGAGGATATAGATTACTCCTGCTTGTCTGTTAACTTATTGGAGAGGAACGGCAAAGTCTTGTGCCATTTCTCAGACGTAAGAAGGGATCTCTTTTCAACTGAGACATTGCAGGAATCGTCAGACAAAATCCTACAGCTTTTGTTAAGCAAAAGCCCAAGTAGACATTCATATCTTCCAAAGACTCACATTAACATTTGCTTTTCCGGTCCTGGACAGGACACCAGACAGTTTCTCTTCCTACAGGAATTCTTAGTTGTCTTTCTGACTGCAAGGTGAAGTGGCTGACAGAAAACAATTTTAAGAATATTTACAACTTTTTATCTACTGTGAATAAACAAGTGAACAAAAGAAACTGAAGGGTCAATGTTAGTCCTGTTCTAAGGAATTATATGGCAAGTAAATCACCACAGATTTCAACAAACACTCCATTCTATAGCCAAGAGAGACTACAATTTTTATAAAGAAAAAATTTGGATATGGGGTTATTTTTACTCTCCAGTGTTTAGGAAGCAGGGGACATTACTAGGAAACTGTTGTCGAACTCTCTGGTTTGTCCATATGGATCAAATCTGTAGCACAACTTGTCATTTTTGGTCTTGGAGAAAGCGGATACAAAGCTAGAACAGAAGGCCAGTCACGGCAAGGCTCCAAACAGGGAGGGAGAAGGCTCGTCTGGTTCTCTCTTCCCATCTGTCTACACACACAAAATGAAATCAGTGGGAGTGACGGCATTGGCTTCCAGGGCAACAGTACTTGACTCACCCAGATTACCAATGTAGCTGTGGCAGCTTGTACAAGTAAGAAATTATAAAGTATCTATTGCCAGGTAAACATGCCTGCACCCTCAGCTCACAACGTCAGCATTAGAACGGACAGACTCCTGTTTTTCTGTGTCTTCAGATGAGGAGGACTTAGCACAGCACACGGCAGAGCAACCTGACCCCGCCACCAGCTGACCACATGACTTTCAGTGGTCATCTCAGCTTAAACTCGTACCACCTCATTTTTGAGAAGCTCAGTTTGAGAAAATCAAGAGACTTTTTCAGGCTAGCAAGGAGAAATAGAAAATCCATCTACTTGGTTTGGAGGAACTATGTAACTTCTTCTCAAGCTAAGACAACTCACAGCATCATAGGATGCAGCAAGCAACTTTTAAAATGCTCCATTTGCTCCAAAAACACTGGAAAGACTTTAAAATCCTGGGTTACAACTCACATGAAGCACAATTACTTGAACGGTGACGGATACTTTTTGCTGGGCTTTTCCAAGCCATCTGGAAGTGCTCTGTGGAGCGCAGTTTGAGGACCCATGTTCTGGTTGATTTCAAAAGTAAACACAGGCCCCCACTGCAATTACAAAATATGCTGCCCTTGCAGGCAGATTTAGAAACAGTTTCAGGTCAGAGAGTCACCTCAGCCACCCTGGTGATACAGCAATGCTATGGTCTCTCATTAGTTTCCAAAGCTGTGGAAATCATCTTAATGGGATACGTTTCCTAGAATATATTTAGCCTCATTTAGTGCACACATCCTTTTGGCCAAACTACAAAACAAATCATGGAAACATGATTTGCTACCAGAGCCTCCTTAGTTAGCTGCTTAAATACAGTTGTTCATCATTACTGAATTCTACAACGTCTGTAAGTGAGATAAGATGGGTGCCTGTCCCCTCGAGAAGTCTTCACAAATGTACTCGAGATTATGAGAGATGATGTAAAAGCATACATATGAACAGGTTTAGTCTTGATACCCATTGCATAAGGAATACTTTCAAATGCAATGAAATCTGCTTTATTTATGTTGGTTTAGTTAGTGTATAGTGTGGTTCTCATTAGAGGGCTAGGCTCAATGTATTTAGGTTGGGTCAGGAGGACACATACAGTAATTGCTTAATGCCGCACTTGGCAAAGTTAGTTTCATTACTGAAAAAAAAAACAACAACTTGGCAGTTGTTAAAAAAGCAGCTGGCACAGAAGTTGTTTGACTTAACTATTACCTCATTTTCTCTCAAAATATTGCCAAAACTTCTTAATGACAGCGAACAGATGGTCAACATTTTTCAACATTATAGATAATCCTCTTTCCAAATCAAATGATGGCATTTTATTTATTTAACCAGAAGAGGATTTGAATAAGAATTAGATGTCATTTACATATATTCCATGACCAGTATTTACTAAGGATTAAAGTACTGCAATACTGTCAAAACTGCAACAAACCAAAATAATTTAAAACAAAGCATAGCCCTTACATTCACATTTGGAGGAGAAGGGTTTGGTTGCTGGCTGACCGCTAGTGCTCAGGAGCCTGGTAGGCAGCAGCCTGCCTGCGCTGCTGTGTGCATTCAGCTACGCTGCAGTCCGTCCAGCTTAGAGTTCAGCCTAAGGTATCACACAATCAGCTGGTACAGGAAGAAGGATGAGGAAAGGAGAGAAATTGCACAGGCTGACAAAGTCTCTTACATGAGGTAGACATACGCAAAAGTCCAAGATCTTTCATCTTCAGATACGACTGAAAGACAATAAAAAGACACAAAGAGATGAAACACAGAAAAACAGGTCAGGACAATAGTTTATAAGTAGTATTTCCAGACACCAGACAAAAAAGAGACTACGGCTGCTTCTGCTGTAGCCAGAAGAAAGCGACACAAATTGTTGATGTGTAGACAGGAAGGAAACAAAGTTTGAGATATTGTAGAGAATGTCAGAAATCGGTTATACAGTGGCAGGAAGAGACAAGTCAAGGATGGCATCTAAGACAGCTGATTCACTGAAAAGACACAGGTGTTGACAACAGCAAAGAGGAGAGGAGGAAAAGGAGGACTGACTTAAAAACAGGACATTGGCTTCTGGCACTGTTGCATCTAAGGTGACAGTAAGACATTTGCAAGGACATTTGTACAGGTCCGGTGGGACATACAGGTGATGGCAGAAGGAGAGAAAAGGAAAACTACTCACTATATTGAGACAGTGAATAACTAAATAGAAAAATAGAAAAGAGGAACTGGAAATTCAAAGGAGTGACAAGTACTGAGGCCTAGCACATCTACCAGATCTGAGCCCCTGAGGTTTGGATACAGGATTTTAACAAAGTATTTTCAGGGACCAGAGCACAGTAGTTGGGCTAGAGGTTGCTTACAATGCAAGTGGAAAGGAAGAACCTAGAAGAAGCCTAGAGGTGAAATCAGAAATTATGGCAAAACCTACATGCAGTCTAATTCAAACCTTTGGGTTCTTTTGCAACTGGGAAAAATAACTGGCTGTCCTTATTCTAAGAGGAAGGATCCTGGAGAGAAATCTTTGGGTGTAGGTAACAAGGAGAGAACGCCAGGAAGCATGGCTTCCCAGATTGTTTTACACTGGATGACGAACTCCTCACTCTAGAATTAAGCAACATTTTGTTCCCACCTGAATTACCCAACCTTCTTTTCTGAGTTCACACTAACTACAGAACTGATTCCATGTTCCTGTACATGAATTCTCTGGTATTTGCTATTGTGTACTGTCTTGCTTGACCAAGCTTAAGCAAATTATAAGAAGCTGCAATTGGGACTGCTGTTAAATGGCCAACACTTCTCAAGAACTACTATAATGCAGTAATCCCTCCTTCTCTTAGATGTGAAAAGGCCTTTAAAAAAACACCGATATAATGATCCCAGTATTACTGCTACCAGGCTGATTATCCACGATTACTACACTAAGACAACATTTAGAACTGCTCATATCTTGGCACTGTCAGTTTGAAGGAAATGTCAACATCTCAGTCTGGTTTGGTTTTAATTGGTATGGCAGGCCAGCCTGCCGGCCATGGATATCGAAATGGCATCACTACATCCCACAGTGCTTGTCAACCCAGGTAGTAGGAAGCCACATAGAAACAGAGAAGTCTGAATCAACAACTTAACAGATTTTTGTCTCCTGCAAATACGTTTGTGTAAAACACTATTCCAAAAACAAAAAATCCATTTTGTTGAGTCAACACTTCCAAAGGAGTTGTGTTTTATCAGGAAATCCCTAAACTGTTCCAATTAGAGTGTTTAACCAGCCAAAGCAGAATTCAGCAAACATTATTAAAAAATACAAGTTGCAATTATTACAATTTCATAGCAAAGAAATGTCAACCAATCTTCAACTAATTATCACAAGAGAAGCACTTTGTACACCCAGTATTAAGTTGAAGGGATTAGTTCCAGACAAAAGTTAATCTAAGATCTCTTGCCAATGAGACATTAGTTTATGCTAGATAACAATTAGATTAAATCATCCAAAGTTCTGACCTCAGGTTACGCTGTTCAGTGCGTGGATGTTGGGGATCTGTCTATCTTTTCTAGCTTGTTTGATCTGCAGTAATTCTATCAAAAACTCTTTGATTGCCCACAGATAATTTACACTACACTTACTATCATCATTTTAACTTCAGAGAAAACCTGTGGAATCCCATATATCTCTGAGTACGCTAGCCTTTCATTCAGATAGTGACTGCATTTTTGAGCAAAATGTCTGTCTTACTCCATCTCTTCTACTTATTGTACTTTCCTTCACATTGCAGTGTAGTCTTGAAGTACATAAACAGGATTTCTTTTGCGTGAGGCTAGGTCAGGAGATGAGCTCCATGGCACACCTGATGCATTCCAGTGGTCCTTCACTTCATGGGACCAGACTTGATTTAGTGTAAAGTGTCCACCATGTCCCCAGAACCAACTGGTCATTCTACAGATACACTCCTTTCCAACCATATCAGTTGCCAGAAATAGCCTCTGTGTGGGCTTCTTCTGAGATGGAAAAGAGGTTCTCTAATGCCATTAATAGTTTTCTAATTGATCATACAATCATATTTTAATGGGCTTTAAAGAACACATGATGCACAGGAAATATATACGTTATTTGATGTGATCACATATCACAGGAAAAAAAGTGAAATAGAATTGGTAACATCAAGTTCTCCCAATTTACCGCAATTCTAAGCTGTAAAAGCCGCTGAGTAATTTGTAGAGCCTTGGAAACAATTTCTAATTTTTTTTTTTCCCTTGAAATTCTTTTTTTGGTGGGGGAGGTGTGGACAGAATGAAAAAATGAAAGATTAGTATGAGCTGAAGAGCTCTAGCACATGTTGAGCAAAGTTTAAAACAAACCCTAATATTGTTATAAATTCCAAGATAAGTGAACAGGCATCAGGAGAAGGTATACATGCAACAAGGACTGTGTCTGCTAGTTTATCTTTGCGAGTGTTTGAAAGTAGATGACAGTATATAAAAACAAAAAAGCCAACACTATCATAAACAAATGCAAAATGAGCTGCAGAGATGAAATGGTGCAGGCCGTCTACTGTTTAGTGCTTCTTGAAACTCTGCAGACAGGGAAAATGCCCTCCTGGTTACTGCTGACTTATCTGCAGAGGATCTCTTCGCAAGACAGCTATCAATACAACATGAAATTTTCAAAGGGCATTATCCATGCCCATAAACTATGGATCAAACAGTGAGAAAGTACACACAGTAATTTCTTCTGACAGTCCCAAAAATGTTCTAGCTGTAGATCACTCACCTGCACTGGAACGATACATATTAGAAATCCAGCCTTCTACTAGATAGAGACTAGCATCAGAATTTGCATTCACTTCCTCACTTACATTATAATTTAAAGCCATTGCTTTTTCCACCTCCCCTCTTGTGCTTCATAGTTTAATATAAAGCACTTTTTCTACCCATCAGTTACTGTTCTGAAAGTGGACTGCATGTAAGATTTCCATGCAGAAGTGGGTTCAATAAGTGTAAGTTTGTGTTCAGACTGTCTCCCTTCCCAAAAACGTTGCATGCATCAGGGTACGTTTGGGTACCTCCACTATCACAGCTTCCTTTTAAAATGGCCTTGTTGTACTGGTTTGATAGCTGGTATCTTAGCTGGCCAGAAGAAAGGGAGTAGAGACACAGATTTAGAAGTCCCACACATTCACCTAGAGACTTTGGCTGTAGGTAGGGGCTCTCATATTCTCTGTGATGCTGCTTGACATTTTTTTTGCACAACTTTATGTTAGATTTCATGTTAAAATCAGTTTAAGTTATAGCAATGCAGTTTAGGGGAACTGAACAACCATATCCCAAATTCCTAGATTTATAACTGACCAAAATCAGTTTGGTGGGCTTCTCCTGCTATTACATTTACTCTTAAACTGTGATATGACATGTAAGCTTAAGTAGGTGTCTTCTTGCACACTTTAGTAAGAGCCACAAACTCAGTTTAATCTTTTCATTTGACTTCTGAGAAAACCTCCAGAAAAGGTCCTAGCTGGGACCTTTCAGGGAAGGTAACACCTCTCCACTAAGAACTGGACTTCTGCACAAATTACTGGGCTGTTACCCATGAATCTTCACAAGATAAGAAGTGATAAAGAGGGGAGAATGGTTGCAATGTGGCCCAGGAGTTTTGCCACTGAATTAAAAAAAGCCAGGTTTTTCATTAACTTATCATTAGATACAAGGACTAATTCTGAATCACCAGCTAAGATGAAGGATGCTTCCACAAAAGATTTCTTCTTGTGTAGGCTTCACAGTAAATTGGATCACATTAAACTTTCCTGAACAGCCTAAAATGGGTACCAGCTAGCATCATGGCTTCTCAAAGTTAACGCAAGCCATTAGAACTAACCATACTAACAACTAACAGAAGTGAAATTTTGGTCTTGTAGGAAATGTGCCTTTCCACTCTGCGAGAAGAACTGCCTAAGCAGCTGCTAGACAAACACTGTACCACCCTTCCTTCTAAATAGAATCCCATCTGTTCCACAAAGATCTGAGTCACTTCAAAGATATTAGTCTTCTACCAAGCTCCGTCTTAAAGATAAGGGGATATTCTTGGGTTTTTTTTCTGGTGTTGGTCTGTTTGTTAATATCTGGCACATGCACTAACAGTCTATAGCAAAAACAAGAACATGGGGACATGAGGGTTCTACATGCCTACATCTCATTTCTAGAAATAGCTTTCACTAATCAGGCACTGGGTCTTAGACACTTTTGACATTTTTATTGTCTAAACAAATTTTTAAAAGTATCTGGTCAGAAGTAAGTTCATCACAGCCTGATCTGATCAGAAGTGCACCCAAGGAGGAGGGCATTTAAGGACACTGCCTATATTATTTCCATTGAGCTGTCAGCTTATTGTCATTCCTCTTGTGCTTTTTAGCTATTTCTTTCTTTTAAAAAGAAAGCTTAGCTTTATTCTGATCTGGTTAATTGTGCAAAATTGACAGCTGAAACATTTTTTTAAACAAAATATGGATTCAGGGCATTGGCAAAGTCCCATCTCCCATTTGCCTGTTCTGAACTTAAAGGTGTTGCAGCAATGGAGAAGCAGCTGGGCAGGAAGCCAAGGAATTAGCCTCAGGCTGTACAGTCTCCTCCAAGAAACAAGCTGTGCTATAGGATACATAATCACACCATCCCCTTTCCCAGTTCAGCCAGTCACCTCCTCATCCTCTGGCATGGCAGGACTCCAGTAGCTGCCTGCAGATGTCCAAGAAGGTGTCAGCAGGGCTCAGTATGTCTTGATGGAAGTAGTGTTGTAAAAGGGAAAGATTACCACTTCTAGTAGACAGTTTACTCCACGGACAGGTCTCAGTAGGACGGAACATGTGTTTAAAGGACTGAAAATGCCTACCAATACAGGTCACATAAGAAACAAGCTAAAAGCCAAAATGAGTTCTCAGGTCAGCAATAAAAACAGCCTAAAATCTTTGTGACATCTTAACAAAAGAGATGCCAAGAGCTCATACTGCAAGGTCAACAGTGCTGTGGCCAGTTCAAACAATCAAGTTGAACCCCAGGAATGTAAAGAGACAGAAGAATGATGCTCATTGCTATCTAAAGGCCAAAGCATTTACAGGATATTGTGTTCCAGAACCAAACTAGGTCTGTCCCTTACTGTATCTAATCACAAAAGGTGTTGAGCAATTGGCTTTAGCTCATATTCTAGGTTACATTGAGAACCTCCTTGCAAAGTTCTTATGCTTATCCATTTAGACATGTTTTCACCCTGCCACATGATGATTTGAAAGAATTTTTATACTTCCAGAGCAAAAATATCATCAGTTATCAATTAAGAATTCATGCTCGAATCTGTCTGCAATTAGGGAAACATTTAAGCCCACGCTGACAATTATTTCTAAATAGCAACATTTTTCTAAGTTCAGTCCTAGAAAGCAATGCCTTGAATTTACCCACACTATCTCACTGAAATACACAGGGGAAAAAAAAAAATAATCAGAATTGCTAGTGATTACATAAGACTTTATTTCATTTTCCCTCAGAGAATGACTTTTCAATATGATTTCAGCAAGAATAACTGCTTTATTAAGCAAGACAACTAGTATTATTTCCCTTGTCCTTAAGCACTTCCAAGTTAATTCTTCAAGTACCTGCAATGCAGCTCTCTCCTCCTTTCACCTCCATAAGCAAAATCTGTAAGATTCATTTTGATAAGTGCTAAAATCCTTTGGAGACCTTAAGAGAAAATACTAAGTAGATGGGGTCTGGACAAAAATTAACATTGTAATTGAAAGCAGAGTGAATTCATGAGCTCTGCATTAACCTAGGATAGGAAATAACCAGCTGCATTAAGATAAAAGTTATACCCCCTTCATACAATTAAAAGAAATTAGAGATTTTTACAGAAAACTTGATTAAACATTTGGTTACTTCACATGCAGGCTTCAGAGAGAAGGGTTTTAGCAAAACAAAAGACTTTTTCAAAGGGAAATGCTTAGATTCATTCAGAGTTTTATTCCTTCACAAACAAATACCAAAGTCAAAAACACTCCCACAAACAAATAGAAGCTATTACAGTAAGGACTGGTCAAAGTCTGTACTGGAAGGCCACACTACTTTGATTTTCCTTTTTAATTGTTGTAATCTACTTAAAAAACATCTGACTTTTTGGAAGTAGGGCTCAGATCACAAAGAAATGAGATTCCATTGAAGACTCGTTGCAAAGCTGGCAATTTGTAAAGCTTTAGAACAGTTTCTGAAAACTTGGCCGGGGCATTTGAATTGCAGCTGGTCTTCATCATTTCTCTTGTTTCATGAGGTCATTAGACTGAGAATTACACATATTAACTTGGGGGTTGTTTATTTATTTATTTATAAAAAGATTGATAAGAGACACAAGGACTAGTTGTACTAGTAAAAACAAACTTACCCGCGCCCCCTTCTCTGGAAAACATTTGCATCCAGCGCTGCAGTCGCGGCCCCCACATGGCCCATTGTAAGACTTCTTTCTACCCTATAAAATAAAAAAAAGAAGAAAATTGAATGTCATAACCGTTCATCAGCTGAATATTTTCTTTAAATAAAACACTTTGTTTCAGCACTTTTCACCTGTTACATTCATTGTGTGAATTTACCCAAGTTGGTGCTATTCTGCAAGGAGTGCTTTCTAGGGCTACCAAAACCCATAAAACTAGATGATGGTTTGAGATAGTCAGTATGCTATTAGACTAGGATCACAATCAATAATTAGAACTTGTGCCCCAGCATCCTGCATACCCAAGTATCTCTAACAATGAGAACTACCAAGACAAATTTAACTTTGTGATCCTTGCACATTTCTAAGAGTAAGAAGCCGTATCCCTTGAGCCACAAGAACAGAGAAACTCCCGGATGAGAGAAGGTTGCATTTTTAAGAATAGATGTGCAAGGAAGACAGTAGAAAACAACTGTGGATTTGGATTTAATCTGAAAATACATTCTGAATTTGCTGCACTAGCATTAGTAACTTCAAGGATAATTACAATATTTATGTAAATCTTAAATTCCTATATCAAAAACTTAATTCCAGCTAATACAGATTGTGACAGTACATGAAAGTCAATTACATGAGTTTAGTTTAGAGAGTTTAACCCACTCCCCTCCCACACTTAACAGGCTCAAAATACTGGTCTGCCAAAAGCCCTGCAACACTGCCAACAACACTGTAACGCTCCTGGAAAAAAGTTCAATTTAACATTGTAATTTAGCCACTCACTAAGAACATCCCTCTCTAAGGAAACTGTCCTTCACCATCAAGTGTGCTCAGGCACAGTCCCTAGGTTTTGGACCTCTGAGTGGAATCAACATTTAAACTCCTCACATCAAGGTGACCAAACTAAGTGCTGAAACAAGTTCAGACTGGAACTGAACATTTCCTTACTAAAAGCATTCACAGAAAATATTTTTAAAGCCTTTAAATTTTCCTGACATCTGTCGGTGAGGAACGTGAGAAATGAAAGGGAATTGATGCAAGTTTCTTGTGTACTTTTGAACTTCTTTGCATCAGCTTTCTCAAAGAAAGTAACTAGTCTGACATCACTGGGTAAGTTTTCTGCTAAAGATAAATAAAAAAGCTCTACATACCCTGACGTTTGCACTGTTTTGCTGAATTAAACACCTCTTTTTAAGGCAGCATAGAACGAACAGATGTTAACAAAAAGCCCTAAATCCAACCTCCCGTACTTCCCTAGCCTGAAGGGAGCATTATCTCTTACTGCAAAATAGTCATAACAACCTTCAAGCAATTCTAAGAGGCATCAAGTATACAAAACCCCATGCAAACAGTATTTTTGCAGACTTCTTGGCAGTTTTGTTCAGATGAGGACCTAACACAATACTTAAGCAGAACAGAGAAAGAGTGATACATTGCAAGAGAGGCACCAGAACAGCAAACACAATGCAGGCAATTCTGACCCTAAGCAGAAGGAAATAAAAGTAAACTTCTTGCAGTAAAGGTAAAAACACACACAAAACAAAAAACCAAAAACAACAAAAAAACAAAGAAGAGCAGGGAAAAAAAAGTATCAAGAGGTTCTATAATGGACTGTAAGAGCTTCTCCAAGCTGCTCAGACAGGGAATCATCAGCACGAATTTGAGTCTGCAACGTACTCAAACTGAGTACGTTGAGCAACGTTGCTCAACTGAGTACGTTGCTCAGAGCAACTGAGCAAGGGCTCAGTACATCAAACCTGGTCCCTATCTTAAGAGACACGCTGCTGAGAAGTCATTTCTGACCACAAGTATTATTAAGACTTTAAGATCTGGTTCTAAGAAGACTTAAGAGTGAACTGCACCAACACACCTTTTGCCATGATTATATACATATTTTGCAGTGGAAATTTGGACTCATTGCTAGCCAATGTATACCTCTATTCCTGATACTTAACCCTACATCTACACTCTTAGCAGAGAGCTTTATGCCACGAGAGAATCTCATTATGCCTTCCCAGACATTTATTCAACTTTAAATTCTTCAAAGATTTCAACTTGCAATTAATTTTTTCTCCAGATTATTCTTTGTTCCAAAAGTCATTTGCATGAGCCTTTGGGCCCTGTGGTTCTGTGAATTCTGCTTGCCTCCTAAGAGTGAATAATGGCAAAGGAACTTTATTTCATAGCAGGTCTGGATGCCTCTGAGGTCACTGCTGTGCAACACTTGCTGTCTCAGAGCACTGAAGCTCACCTTGTTAGCAATGCCCCACCTCTGGTGGCAATCGGGTCCTTCCCAGCAATGATTCTTTCCATCCCTGCTGCTCATGCAGCTCCCCACAGTGCTGTGGTTAGCCAATACGGGTCTAGTCAAAATCCCACTGAAGTCAAAAGAAATCTTTCCATTGAATTTAAAGGAGCTGGATCAAACTCTTACTGAGGTTTATTAAAAGCTGAAAATATGTCCCCATTTTGTGTAAAATTGTGTTCACAATGTATTTCTAGGTTCCTTTGCACAGCGTGAGGAGTCATTTTGCTCACTTGCGAATGAAAGCATTTGGAAAGGAAGCGAACCAAAGCCAGTTGGCTCCAAACCAGGTGTTATATGTCCTAAGTATTTTATTTAGGGGAAGTAGCTGACATCAGACACTCCAAGGCTACTTAAATAGCAAACAGCCATGTGCATAATATTTATGAATACAAATCTAAAGGCTGCATATAAGATTCTAGAGGACAGGCTTCTCTTCTGAAAAGATTCAATATATTTTTCCATTCAAATGTATGAATGCATAGGTCATCCAAACATTTATAGATTGTAATCTGAACATGTAAGCATGGCCATTCATACCTTTTCTGTGTATGTATTTCAGGGAAGAGATCTTTCCAACTGCTCTGAAATACATTTCAGATTGACAAATATAGCTCCTCAGAAACAATAAGAATTAAAGAAGTAAGGGTACTAGTTATAGCGGTAAGCACCACCATTATAACAGAAATTAATGAAACTATTTTAATTTCATTGGCTGGAAGATGACCAAGATTTTCCAAACAGAAAACATAAACATAAAATAGTAGCACTGTTAAAAAAAAATTCTCTGAGATTTAAATAGCTGTGATATAAACTGAGTAACATACATACCGATTTTAATTGACTTATTTCAGGCTTACATAAGAATCACTAGCATTTCAATGTAGGAAAAAACACTTTATTTAGGAAGTATCGATGAGTGAGAACCTATTTTTAAAAGACATTCAGAAACATGAGTCAGCGTAAGAGCAATTTTCCTCTTCTGCTTCTGGTGTACCCCCATCAAGCATTTATGCGCAGTCGATTCATTCCGATGGAGTGCCATTCAAATCCTTCCATTGACTTCAGCTTGTTCTGGGGTGGAGCCAAAGAGAGTAAAGAAACCTAACAGCTGTGATGCCGTAAGAGGTGTCCCAGACCCACGTTCATTCCAGCTTCTCTAGAGCAACACACAGGGCCACAGAATAGTTAGAAGTGAAAAGCTGCCTGGCCTCCAAATCCAAAGAAAATTGTACCTGCAGCACACACAGGAGTAAATCAACTAACACAGGACTTCAGTGGGAGATTTCCAGGAAGCACAGCTCAGATGCCCAATTTTGCTTCAAAACTTCTGCTCTGTATCAAAGGGTCAACTGCAGAGGACTTGAAATCTATTGGCTGAAGACAATGATTTCAACCAGCCAGAAGGGTGAGCCCACAAGCCAGCAGAGGATGTAATGATGGCACATTTTGGGAAAGGACAGCAGAAAGGTTAAAAACATCACCTTCAACATGAGGAAGTTAAGGTAGCAGTGCCAGTAATGGGAAAATAAATTGGAAACTTTTAGAAAAGAATGAATTCTACAGAAGGTCAGCACGTAAAATAGGAGGATGTGAAGTACACACAAAAAAAAGCATACCTGTGATAAAAGGGGAAAAAAAAGATGATGACAATAAAACAGAAAGTGAAAGAATCTCAGACTTGCATAAAGAGATATGGCAGGGATGAAAATTTTTTCCCCAAGACTTATTTCCAATAACTTCCCAACTTAAGGACTGCTCCAGTCCAGAGCAAAATCCTAACAAGAAACTCCATAATCAAAAGCTAGAACTGGAACATAATGAAAACTTCTGGAATCTCCAAATAAACATCTTTCATACAATTCAGGATCCTATTTTCTGCTGATAACTAATAAGGAAATTACCTTTACAGTACCAGACACTCAGAAACCCTTGTAAAATTTCACAGTGAAAAAACTAGTGAAACTATCTCTGTTTACTTCATGAGCTAGGTAATGTTGCTGCATTAACCTTACTTTTTATAGCTTTCATGGCTTTTAGGAATTAAATTCATTATAATGCTTTCTTTGTCTATTAGTTTTTAGTTGTTGTATTACAGAATCTAGAGTCCAACTCTGAAAACACTTATCCACATATTCAACTCCCCCCTCTGAAATCAGCAGATTCTACTTTGCTGTGTATGCATTCATACGTAGTTGCCTTAGTGATGTGAATGAACTTTCAAGGCTAGAAATCCTTGAAAAAAAAAGATAAACCAGGAACCACAGCAATCTCTGCACTCAGAAATGGCAGTGTGACCCATCAAAGATAGCATAACGTGATGCAGCAAATGGATTCAGTAATTCTTCCTAACACGAGGTGTCAACAGAGCAGAAATAAACTGACAGTCTTTTCCCATGAAGAATATCAAGTGCCTGAACTCATTTCACCTTTTTTTCTCAGTGAGAATTCCCAAACCTTGACTCGCCCTGTCTGCTCAGGGCTTTTTTTTTTTTTTTACAGTATTGAGAGCTAGGTCAAGCCTAGGCACTATTAATAGGAATT
>KZ506555.1:0-30723 GCA_002844005.1 Limosa lapponica baueri
AAAGGGCTTCTGCTCTCCGCCCCCAAACCACAGCACTTCCTGCCCCTTGCCGAGCCCCCAAACCCAGCTGCTCAGCCTCTGCTCAAGTCCCCAAAACGCCTGACTCCACCCCCGCTCCTCAGCCCAAAGCCACACGGCTCCCTCTCTTGCCCAAGCCCCAAAACCAGCCACGCCAGCCCGTCTGCCAGCCCCGGGAGAGCAAGCACTTCCCCACACACCTCACACACACACACACCCCCACCTCTGCCACCTCCCCATGGAATCCTCTCAGGTCCCCCGCTGCTGCCTGCTGCATTCTCTACCCTCCCCCCCACCCCCAGCACTGTCCACCTGCCTCACAACGCTGTCCAGCTGCCCAGTGCTTTCTGCCCGGGCTGGGCCAGACCACGCCACAGCGATTGTACTCTGGCTGCCATTTTCCCCAGCCCTCTCCACTTCCGGCGCGCCTCGGCCCGCCCATGCCACGTGCCCATTGGTCACGGTCCCAGCACTTGCCTCCATCCTTGGGAAGCCCGCTCCATTGGCCCATCACGCCATCAATCCCCACCGCGTCCCACCCCAGTGAGGCAATCCAACCAATCAGAGCGCGGCAAGTGATCCAACCAATTGGACCACGGGGTCACCCTGATGTCGGGGTCACCCGGCGTCAAAGGTCAGCATGGGGAGGTCAGGGATCACCATGGGGGAGGGTCAGGGGTCACCACGGGGAGCCTATTATTATTTGGACTTATGTATTAGACTATCTATTCAGACATATATTAACACGTACGAGATGGTTAACATCTAATTAGGCTAGCGAGCTGTTTAGACATCTGTTTTGACACTTCAATATCTCTTTATAAATAAATCTTTTAAAAATCTTTTCGTAGTCTAAACTCCTTTATATAATACAGAATCCTTAGAGATACAGGTTGTTATTTTGAACTCCTTTTATATACATAAAGTAATATTGTGTTTCAATATCTATAAAAATGAGAGATTGTTCTCTATTTCAATGCCTCACCCCCACATTTACAGCTTTTAAAATTTTTTAGCCACCTCCGCTCACACACCCCCCGCCCCGATTTTTCAGACATTTGGGGGCTGTGATCCACCTCTTCCAGGGGGAACCCCACAGAACCCCCACGCACCTGCTCCTCCGCCACATCATCGCTGACATCAGGCCGCCCCAAATGACATCATCACACACACACCCCCCGTTTTTTTAATTCCCCCCCAAAAATGCACCAAGCCACCAGACCCAGGCCTGGCCCCTTCCCCTCAGGCACCTCCACCACCGGCTGCAAACCCGGGCTGGGGCATCTCTCGAGCAGCACGAGACACGGACGCCGAGGCACCTGCAAAACAACAATCCCCAACTGTAGTTCAGCATCATCAAACAAAACACCACCACAGGGAGTAGAGGAATGCCCTCCGACTGAGGGACAGGACAAGAGCTGAGCTACAGGAGGATTCTGGGGAAACAGCTCCACTCGAAAGACTAGTTTCAGAAAACTGAAAGGATGTACACACAAGAAGTCTGGCTTCAAGATCTGGGAACATAAGGATACAGGGAAGAAATCCCAGTTCCTGAAAAAAAGGCGGCTAGAGAACAGAGCTGCTGATGCAGCCAGGAATCATGATGCAAAAAAGAGGACTGTCCAAAAACGTCCGAGACGCAAGTCTGCTCCGTGCTTTAAGATTGTTATGCAAGAAAAGAAGTGCCCTTTGGGTGCTATGCCAATGAGTACAGGCATTTGAGACCCTAGGGGTGGTGCCTGAGGTGCCTGCCATGCCCCATGAGTGCAAAGAGCAACGAGGACATCAAGACCTGAGGAAAGTCTAAGACACAGAAGCCAGACCACACAAAATACACAACAGACATATGCTGGAACTGCCCTGACCGCCACACGTGGCCTACCCAGAGGTGACTGCTCCTGGACAGCCTCCTGCCCTACTCTGACTTTAAAACCCATCCCCTGCAACTCCTGATCTCATCCTCTCTTCCCAGCCCCTCCCCAGCCCTGTTCCCTCAAACATAGCTTTCCAGAGGCTGGCTGACAGAAAACACGACAAACACATAAATTATATGTTCCTGCAGTCACCAGATTCCTCTGCATCTGGGGAAAAAAAAAAAAAAAAAAAAAAAAAAAGGAAGAAACCACAGCTCTACAAGTGAGCATCATGACAGTAGATGCCAAACTCTTCCACAACACTCTCCTCCTCAGAAGCACCATAGCATTCTGCTCACCTGCTCCACACTGATCCCAGAGTCAGAGGCTGCAGCAACTATTATTTATGGCACCTAAGATACCAAGAAACACAATTTTACCATTGCAGTTGTGCAGAATCACCAGTCCTGTGCTTCTCCTTGATGCTACCCAGCTCACCTCAAATGCAAGAAGCTAGAACACCAGACTTCATTAACACCCAAATGCAAAACCAGTATGAATAAGACTAATAAACCTGCCTCCCTTACCTAGCCATCCCCCAGTCACAAAGCTTTAGAAACTCCTTCTTGTCTCCCGAGCTTTCAGGGAAGGAACCCCGCTTCTTCCAGACAGCTCCCACCCTTTTTCCACAACCCTGAACCCCCTGCAGCAGCTGCTCCTCAGAAGCTGCTCTTCCAAGCCATGTCTTCATTCTATGGGCACCTCCCATTTTCTGTCTTCCCGTGGACTCTGGGCTCTGTTAGACCCACAAAATAAGTGAAGCCCTAACAAAAATCTACGAGGGGCCTGCCACAAACTGCAAAAGCTCTAGGAACACTGTGGTACTCTGTGGGCAACAGGGAAAGGTGACGAGCTGTACCATACCCTGAAAGACATTATGTCCTACATCCTTACTGCTTTCTTGAGAAATGCTTAAACTCCATATACAGATGCACACAAGATGCTCACCCTAAACTATGCCAGATAATCTCACCATCAGTCCTAGTAAGAGAAATGGTATCGGTAACTTACACAGTATACAGCAAATCTAGTGAAAAAACCCCCCACAATTCATTCTTCAATAAAGTCAAGAATTCCGGGAGAATGCAGTGCACCTAGAATAAAGAAAAGCATACTATTAAGCCATCTTGCCATCCTTAAATACTCATTACAGAAATACTAACCTTAAAAAAACAAACCAACAAACAAAAAAACCACCACCAGAGTTTAAAAGCAAACAAGCAGAGGAGTTTGCTTAGCAGCAGCAAGCAAGCAAGCAGAGGAGTTTGCAAGCAAACAAAGCCAGCGTACAAGTAATCATTCTCCCATGCATGCTGTTAAACCTTACCTGGTGCTGAAGGCCTTTCTTGAGACCTCCTACCTTTGCATCTCTAAATGCCCAAACAGCCAAGCCAGCCCTAAAGCTACAGCCAGCTGAAGACCCTGCACCCCACTGTCCCCGGAGAAGCCTCCAGGGCAGAATGAGTTTACCGAGCAGAGGTCATGGTCAGACCCCAGGCCCTGCCCACTACCCTTCCCACAATCCCCTGGGAAAGGGGCAGGGCCAAGCCCCAGAAGCCATAAAGACAGCCACAGAAGCAGGAGCTGTAGTTCTTACTTGCCTTAAGTTTACAGCAGGCTAAGGACCATACCTGTTTTTTTTTTTCTTCATTTGGGAGTTCTGACTCATCTCCAGTGATTATTATGCTACTTGTTGCTGTAGAGAAGGTATTCTTATAGTTGCTGTTTTATTTTTGTAATCTTAAAACATTTTTGTCCTTACTTGTTGACCAATTTCTGTACTGTTAGAATTTTGGAAGCATGTGTTCTTGAGAAGAATCACAAGCGTTTCTAGTGTCCTGGAGGACCACAGAGCCATAGAGATCGACTTCGGAGGACTAACGGGCATTTCTGGTGTCCTGGAGGACCGAGCAGCCATAGGAGATAGACCTCCGGAGGACTGACGGGAACTTCCTGTATCCGGAAGGACCAGAAGGCCATAAAGATGGACTTTCTGGAGGACTGACCGGCACTTCCGGGGGGGCCTCGTTCGCGGTAATATCCGGTACCGGAGCGCTTATGGCCGCTCTTGGGGCCGGGCGGGGCAGCCGTGGCTGCGGGCGGGCGGCACAGAAGCGGCTCTGGCTGGCGGGAAGCCCGCCGGAGCCCCCTCTGGGCTGCTTCGCCTTCGGGCCAGCGCTGGCCCGGCCTCTGGTGAACCGCGCATGCGCCCGAGCTGCGGACCCGACGCAAAGCACCGCCCGGGGGCGGGGCCGAGGGGTGGGGAAGCATCATCGTTCAACCGTGCATGCGCGGTTCCTCATCCGCAGTACCGGCCGTAGGCCGCCGGGCGGCAGCACGCCCTTAGTTATTCCCCTCCCAGCCCTCATTAGGGGGATGAGCAGTGGCCGCTCTCAGCCCGGTTCAGTTCAGACAGGGACCGTAACCATCTTACGGCGCACAGGGCTTCCATCTCTCCGCCCTGTCCCCACTCGGGCTGTGACTCACCTCTTTTGGGGGAACCCCCTGTAACTCCCACACGTCCCGCTCACCTGGCTCCTCCACTGCATCGTTGCTCCCCCGGTGATACTGGGGTGCCCCAAGTGACATCACACACACCCCATCAGATACAGTCACCAAAAAACCTGAACAAAATGACGAGACCCAGGCTTGGCCCCTTCCCCTCAGGCGGCTCCACCACCGGCTGCAAACCTGGGCTGGGGCATCTGTCGAGCAGCACGAGATGCATATAACGAGGCATGTGAAAAACAAAAATCCCCAGTTGTAGTTCAGCATCATAAAACAAAATAGCAGAGAAAACAGTAGAGGAATTCCAGCACCGAGGGAGGTGGCCACAGGCCCTCCTTGCCACAGCCCTCATCATCCTCCAGGTGGCTGCCCCAGGCCAGCCACCCACTTCTCCTGACAGGAGGGTGAGACCCCTGGCTCCTTCCACAACTTTCAGAACACCTCTCTGCCTCCATCACACAGCTGCAAGCGTCTTAAGGGCTTTTTTTTATGTGTTTTTTTCTGACAAAAAACAGGCTTCCACAACAGGAAAATGCACAAGCGCCCTCAGTTCTTATCCTGACAGCTGCTTTTTCACACATGCTTCCTGCCAGCTGCCAAAAAAAAATATTCCAGTCTTGTGGTTAGTTGTCAGCATTTCCACCTAAGAAACATTTGCGAGGGGAGGGTAGAAGTTATTTTAAAAGAAAATAAACAAAAAAAGCAAAACGAGGAGGAAGGAAGTTGCACACAAAATTCTGTGAGGAAACAGATCAGGCCTTGGGAGGGATTTTGTATTACGCCAGAGAAGAGGAGAGACTGTAGGGCTCATCTTGTTACCTTCAGGAACTGGAGACAAGTAATAAGGCAAGGACCACAACAACACTTTTAAGGCATTTTCTGTATAAGTCGTTACTTCACATACAACAGGGCCTAGAGTTCTTCAGAAGGCAGTGCCCGGGTATAGTTAAAGATCGTGTTTACTTCACCCAGAGGATACATAGAGGTCATCTACTTGCTGTAATGATATCGCTTTGTATTACTGATTAGATGACCAAATTAGTCATCAAATTAGATTCTGCAGTGGTGTTGAACTCAAGTTCCTGAGGAGATTTGTACCTTCTAGTACAAGATCTCACTTCCTCACAGCTTAATAATCGAAGTTTGACCAAAATAGTTCCCTAACAAGTTGGCTAGCTATAAATACTTCTTAGTATCTTAGAACTTCTATAGATTATTTTTTGGACTTTTTTTTTTTTTAATTACATTGCTGCTAAAAAAAACCACAGTAGAACATCCTCCCTTAGTCTCAGCCATACTATGTTCTACCACACAGCACTCTCACATGGAGAAACTCCTGATTATGTTCGCTACATTTTAGAGCAACACTGAGTAACATTTCGTTGTATCCCAAACCGCTGTTCCTCACTCCACAGCTTTTTCTTCTGCCCACTGCTCTGTCTGCCATAAGCTAAATGTAAGTGGACTATTACAAAAGTCTTTACGCAAACACCAGTAAAGATCAGCACTGTTACCGTATTTAGGACTTCCTCAACCCCTGGAGCCACTCCTCAAAGATCTCATTCGCGTAATGTCACCAGCTGTCCTGCTCAGTATCAAGAAAATGTTTTTTCTCACAATTCTGCTGTTTTGCTACCGTAAGCCAAGGACATACTTCCTACATATTACAAATCTTTCTAAACAACGACCATTGTTTCTTTTCTGAAAGCTTTCTTTTCTCCTCTTAGTTCAAATGTCTCAGCAGATTCTGAAAACTACTGCAAATGGCAAAGGTAGGTTCTCTTTTTTTTGGCTTTGAGTTATGTGTTGAAATTGACTGTTAACCACAAAAAAATGGGGGAGGGATTTAAAAATGTCCAGAACCTTCATGTAAAATTAAATCTTTTGCCCTGTCTGTGCGGTGGCAAAAGGCAGTTTACAAGTCTCTATACAAAGTCAACTGTCTCTTTGCTGACCTGTATGTACAGTCAAAATTGCTTTAAGTTGTTAAAACATATTTTTTCCCCTCTAAGTGTCATAATTTATCTGTCATGACTAGTTTATTACCATTTTATATGAAAATACATTAAAAGTTTTTATCACAAATTTATTTGTATAATCTCATAAAAGCAAGCTAATTTAACAGACCGTCAAGACTCCTGCTGTTACTATTCAAAATTCCAGTTCTGCCTTTTTACATATGGCCACAAATAAAATACTGCTTTTACTTTCAGGTTCACGTGTTACCTCTCAACTGGCATCTAAGGTTACTTTCTCCCATAATATTTATGTTTGTCTTTTATACTTCTATTATTTTCATTGCTGCTGTAGTTCAAAAGTATTTTTGTTAGTTCATCCAGATACATCAGTTAGCTTTGTGTATATATGCTCTATTTTGCATGAAGACATGCATTTTTCATCAAGTGTTTGAAGCTGCATACTGATTTTGAAAAATATCAAGTTGTGTTGCCTGCTACTGAAGGTGATAAAAATTACACTCCCCTGTTTCAACAGAAATAAGGATAGCCTGGTCCTCGACATCTTTTGGGAGCAATCTGAGGGTTTCTTGGATGATAGATGCAGTGAACTCACTCAGAGGTTTCTTCTTTCCAGAGATGCTGTCCAATCCCAGGCTCATGTCTGTTCAGAGGACTTTGAATGTAGTGATGAACCAGAACGTGAGCCTCTCCTGCCACTCAGACTCTGGATTTCCACCTGTCAAATACACATTGTTTAAACACAATCAGAAGGTATCCGCTTTAAATAGGCCAGACTTGACCCCTGCTTTGTTTAACTTGACTATCAACTCTGCCAGTGATGTGGGTGAATACAAATGCAAAGCTGAGAATAGAATGTCCAGTGGCGGAAAATACAGCAACAGTCTCAACTTCACCCTTATAGGTATGTCTGGCTGAATGCCGTCACAGCTCATTTTATTTTAGGGGTACATAGCCACGCGATGTATCTGCAACAGGAGGAGTCAGGGTTTTGTTTGCAGCAGGTACTGTTTTGGACTATGGTGGGCACCTGCCTTGATGGCAGAGCTGAACTTTATGGCAAAATCCTATTATTTCATTAGGAATCTGCAGTGCTACTCTGATCTGGCTCACTGAGCCCTCCATTCCTTGATGCCAATCTCATTTGCCAATGTTGCCACTTAACTCCAAGTCTTGCTTTGGAGCTTGTCCTGTACTCAGTGATGCAGTTCTTTCAGTTTTCTTTTTACAGAGCCCATTTCCAAACCAGTGCTGAGCTCACCCACCTCTCAAGCAAAGAAAGGCCAGAACGTGACCCTGTCTTGCCTCTCGGAGAACGGCTCTCTTCCTATCACATACATCTTCTTCAAAGGAAAAGGAAACATCTCTCCCCCAGTGAGGATGCACAAGAGGGAAGCAGCTGTGATTCTTCTACATATCAGTTCCTCTAGTGACTTTGGAACCTATAAATGCAGAGCTGAAAATAGCTTTCGCAATAGTACAAAATACAGCAACAGTTTCAACTTTACATTAGCAGGTGTGCATGCGTGAAAGTTTACCACGGTCAGTAAACAGGGACGACAAAATTCAGAATGCTGTAACAATGCAAGTATTTTAGCCAGAAATTTTGTCCCTCCAAAGTAATGTTCAAAATACATTTTTTTACAATTAAAAAAATACTTAGTTTTTAAAGCTAATGCACAAAGATAGAATTCCATGCAGCCTAGCTAGTAGGAAAAGTTGAAGTGACCAAGAAGGATGACTCGCTTTTACAACAGACCCCTTGTCCACCTGGAGGGGAGTCTAGTTTCATTTTTCTCTCTGGTCCTACGAAAGAGAGAGTCTACTGGCACCAGCAAGCTCCCTTCTTTCTGCTGTGGCAGTGTGCGCTTGGGACTCCTGAATAGTTATGTTAACCAAAAGCTTAAAGAAATGCAAAGTCTTGATTTTAATTTACAGTAAATACTTAGAATATGAAACAACATTTCATTGCCTAAACACCTTTTTTTTTTTTCTTTTTGGCAGAAGAGAGAAACCATTCTCAACCGCTGATAATTTCTCTTGGGCTGATCTTGCTACTATTCGTAATAGGATTTGCTCTAGCAATTCCATTTTTTGCAATTCCCTCATATAAAGCAAGTGAGTTATTTGAATGTCTGTTTCATTTTCCCCATTTATGTTGTCAATACATTTCAGTGTGTGAACATCATGTTACAAGTAGACTTATACTCTTGGTATTTTAAGATGTTGTCAAGTCTCCTCTTAACCAGCATAGGCAACTTAACAATACATTGACAAGGCAAAATCTCCGAGCTGTGTTTTCGATGGCAGGTCTGGGATGGGGGAAGCAAAGCAACTTCTAATATAATACACATGAACATTGGAAGGAATCGGACCTCATTGATCTCAGTAAAGAGAGGAAATTCTATTAACAATGCCCTTGGTTGAGGAGTAATTTTTATCATGAAAATAACGTTATCTGAGGTCTCCAAGTATAAAAAAAAATATCACGGAGATGTTTATTTACCTCTAAGAAAAAAAATCATATATGTTTGTAGGCATGTGTTTTTCTTTTACAATTTGCAGAAAAAATTAAGTCTACTAGGTCCTCAACTGGCCTTACTTCACCAGCAAATGCAGAAGACTCTGAAAACGACATCATATACACAGAGATTGGTAAGTTCATGTAACTCCCCGTGCAGTCACAAAACTTACTTTGGAAGTTCGGTTGAAGAATGCTATTATACTATTTGGAGTAAGGATGGGCAAATTTCTTCAGGTACTGCAAAAGCAGTGGAAGGGGACGCCTACTACCTCTCAGTAAGCAATAATACTCCCACTGACCATGCCTGGCAGAGGCATTATTTGAAGTTCCTCAGGATCCATATTTGGCACTACCTGTCATGCATGCAACCAAAACTATAATTAGGTAAATGAACTGAAATTCTACACAAGAATCTATTGTAAGCAGAAGTAAAATGAAGAATTGCATTTGCCAACTCATGGTGAGGACTGAACTAGCCATTACAGAGGAAAAGAAAATGAAAGGCAGTAAGTAGATCAGAGATGCAATTCCCATTTACCAAGAGCCAGAAGCGGGCCATAGGCAAGTTGTAGCAAAATAAAACTTACGTAGCTCCCGTGTTGTGTTCAAAATTGTTCAGTACACAACAGTTCTTTATTCCACGTTTCTTAACTTTAACAAGACTCAGTTCAAACTGAAATTATGAAATAATGCTCGACGACAAATCAACAGACCTATGCTAAGACATTGTACTACTTCAGTTGCAGAAAATACACAGTAATGAAGACATTACATGAAAGCCACAATGCCATTAACTTGTGGTTTTCTACACTTGCCTTATACGTGAACATCAATATTTTTAAAAGAAAAAGAAACCCCAAAACAAACCAACAGCAAAGACATTATGCTTCCTGTGTCTAAATCTCAGAAAGGGGACCATTCTCTCCAAGCAAATCTGCCTTCCTATTCCTGTAGGAGACAGGTAGGGCTGTTGCTGCTGTGCTCTGTTAGCTCAGTATAGCTGCTTATGCCAGATATCAATCAGGTTTCTACCCACATACTCTGCAAGGACAGTGACAATAGCTCTGATAAGGCCCAGGAACACTAAAGCATGGTAGACTTACATTCAATACGGAATTTTGCTGCTTTATTTCACGATTATTTTAAAAAACCCCAAAAATCTGGTCAGTCTTTTGTAATTAATTGCTGTTCACCATCTTTAATCCAGAGCCTGTTAAACCAGAAGAAGGATATGTCAACTTTTCTGTTATAAAAAGAGAAGACGGAAAAGGTGAAAAACTCAAGCTAGAATCTTGGAACATCTGATGCGCAGAAATATGGTTTGGGGGAATTTTGCAGGGGGGAGACCGGGTTTAGATTGTAGCAGTTAGATACTGAAACTGCTTACTTGCTACAGAGAACTTAAAATAACTTTAAGACTTTTTTTGAGGGGAAAAGCCTATCACCATCCTATGACCCAAAAATTCAACAGCTTCATTATGAAACCATGCAGGAAATGTTATTAGTGACCAAGTTGCTGATGGTATATTAATTTTTCTGTTGTGTATCTGTACCAAAAAGAGGAACCATGAATTATGTTATTCTGCCTTTTAGCAGAGAAGGCGGCAAGTGCTACCGTCTATTCAAAGGTCCTCGTCAGAGACTGAGTACAAGGTAAGATCTCCTTTGTGATTAACTTAATGGTGTATTTTTAAAGAAATCTTTCAGTTCTCAGATGTGATAAGTACCACCAAATTTACACAGAAAGAGATGATGTTTAGATACTAGTTTCCTAGACTAATTATTTTGTAGACAGCTCATTCTCTGATAGCAAGCAAAATCTCCAAGTCATAATCTCTAAGGACTTCAACTTACAAGAAAAAGCAGAACAGATAAAAACTGCAATTAACGAAGACCCAAATAGCAATCCCATTAGACGAACAGCAGCTTATTGCCCAAATAGCACCATAAAAAAACCAAAATGAAACAAAACAATGTAATCACTGTCAGGTAAAATCCTGCTGGACACCATATATAATCTGGCATTGTATGTATCTGATGAATAAACAGAAAGGAATAAATGATGTAAAGCTTTCACCCAGACCCAAGTTCCTGTACATTTAACAATTCTCCTGAAATAGAAACTGGATTGTATGCAAACATAAGATAATCAAAAGGCTTTAGTCATGTATTAAAAAAAAAAATATCCCAACTGTGTTATCCTCTTAGGTACACGCTAGAGGACCCATATCTGGCCTCTGTACCCGCTGTTACCTAGCAGCAAGGATGGCAATTTCTCAGTTCAACATTGCTTCAGCTCTCAGAGCAGGGACAGGAAGCTAAAATTAACTTTTGGGAGAGTTAACTCCAAAACAAATTCTGTATCCTGCTATAGGCTGTTTCTTAAGATGTTTCTGGGCTGTTTTAACATCATTCCGTAGCCAGCTTATGTGGAGTTCCATGAGTTCAGGAAGTCGCACAGCCACACCATGCTCACCTTGCATTGTATCTAGCATAAATACACTATGCAGCAATTATTATTATTTAGTGTGCAGCAGTTACAAATAACCCGTTTATAGCTGAATAAGCACTGCATTAACAGAAGAAATTTTTAAGGCAAGTTTCTGTGTTTCATGACATTGATGACTATCACTGGCTGCACGCCTTGTTGCATACGCTTGAAAGCAATTTCATACAGTGACTTACCAAGCTCTATAGCACAGTAAATCTACAGGAGATCAGAATCACTCAATTTTGCATCTATGCAAACTCTGGTATCTGATTTTGACTACAACACTCCAGTATAGGATAATTATGATCACATATTAGTCCTTTTCCACCATTTTCTATGTACAGATATTTTTTGTCAATAAAAATGCTAGTTAAAAATGCTTACAATTTATTTCCTATTTTTTCTCTTTACTCTTGCTAATGTATTTCTGATTCTTATGTTTATCAAGTCCACGATGACATAGCTTAAACGTTGAAGAGCTGAGGCCATGTGATTAAAATACATTCCTACAAACAGATAGTAGAAAGATACTTACTGATTTATTAAAACATTTAAGATTTGAAAGTCTTTAACATAAAATACCTTTTTCCAGCAGAGACTGTAATTATGCCAGCAATACACATATGGAAGATGAATTTTTAGGTTAGGATGGAGCAATTTTAATACCAGTAAAACGGAAGACATGAAAGAGAATATGATTAGGCCTGTTAACAAGGGACAAGTTGTCTCTTCCCTCTTTACAAGGTAACCTGGAAGATGTAGATGGTCTAGATTTGACAGAAAACAGATGCACCACCAAGTGTTAGCGGAACTATTTGCCGAGAAACCACTGAGTCCATGACACCGTAGAAGTCAGTTCGGGCACAGAGGTTTAAGAAATTCCTTTTATTCAATGAATTTAAGTTTACACATTTTTGGCTGCTGTTACATATTTAGTTAAAAAGTCCTTCAGTCTAGAAATGTGCATCATTTCCTTCATGGTGGTGTCTCTGCTTCTCAGCTGGACCACTCCATTCTCTAGGGTGGCATCAGTTATCAAGATCGTGAAGAGAACACTCATCTCATCGTACCTCCAAAGAAAAGAGCATGCCTGTTACTGCTTTTGGTGTACAAAAAATTCAGATAAGTTAAATACAAATGACCATAAGCTGTAAATATTTATTCTGCTATACTGCACTAAGTTCAGTGCGAAGACACCAGTTTTCTTGTTACTATTCATTGCTTTCCTGACTACATTTCTTTAAATTAGCTACTTTAGCACATAAAAATGTTATCTAGTGCCATATTACAAAAGTATTTTTTTAGAAGCAGAATGTATCTTTTTTCTGTTATTTAATAGTCAGACTTACTTTGAAGACTACTGCACATGAACAAACTGTTGCATTTATTTTTCTCTCGGGGGAAAAAAATACTCAGCAATACGCTCAAGATCCGCTGACATGAGCAACGATATCCTCAAAATTCAGTCCTGATCAACAAATCATATATGAAGCCCTCAAATGGAACAGCAGTTTTTATCCGCACAAGTAATTCCATCACATACACTAATGGTAATGGTTCCAGACTTGGAAGAACTTTTAAGTTCAAGACTAGACACAGTGTACTATTTGAAATAGTACTTAAGAATGAAACACAGAACCAGCCCTGACACGAGAAGGGGGGGGCTGAGGGTGGAAAACAGTTCTGCGAGCTTATGAGTCATCTTGAGAAATTTATTTTCAATAGGAGAGTCTCTAAAAGGCACTTCATAGTTCCAGAGAAACAACAGTGACATGTGAAAGGCTTATACTTCACTTACTTTTAAAAATGAACTATCTGACATTGCTCTTTGTAATAAAACTAACTGAATCCAAGTTTATAGTTTGGGATACATGCTTTCATTCATGTGGTTACTGCACTCGATGACTTCTTACTGAAAACAGGCATATTTTCGCCAGTCCACAGAAAGTCATCCTTCACCTTCATAGTTTAATTTACAAAAGACTGTTTCTCCTTACTTTGTATAAAGCTGTTCCAGAGATACCTGCATGGTTTCGAGATAACCCGGCCATACAGAAATTCTGTTTTCTGACAGTTCATTGAACAATCCTTGACAAACCTGCGTTTATTTAAAAACAAAAGTTAAAAGACAGACTTCCAGGGATTTCAATCCTTTACAAAGAAACCATTAAAACTCTAGCATGTGCGGTATTAGCATTCCTAGCTGGTGTTAATTTTCTGGCTAAAAGGGTCCCAAAGTAGAAAGCAGCCTGGCAACCAAATCTCCATTTCTATTTAAAAACATGCCAGTGCAATTTTCCTCCCTTCTGTCAGGACTGAGTTAATGACTAACGTAAATAAAAACTTCTAAAAAATCCTTATGAGGATGCAACCCATGTCTTAAAATAATCCTGAAAGAAGGTGAGAGGAATTTTTAAATTTATTTTCCTTAATTTTGCGTGGAACAAATATCAGCTCTATTAACAGTACTAAAAGCAAGGTGCTAACACAAGGACGGCACCTACTACCTACTGTCTGCCATGTACTCCTTTGGCTGCAACTCAAGCTGCACAGCAGAATCACAGTGAAATCTGTACAACCATGAATCTCCGAGAATCAAAGCAGCAGCATGATTTTCCCCAACACAAACAGTGTCTGAATTGTAACAGAAGGTTACATGGAAAGTCAGTCCTCAAAATTAAAAAACTTTCTTACAACGTACCTGTCTCAGCTCTGTTGTTGGACCTTTTCCTACATCCAAGGCCACTTTAAGGGGTGCTAAACAAGGATGAAGCTTCAGTACCTAATAATTGTACAAAAAGCAACATATTACTAAATGTATTTATTGTGAGATTCTAAACAGAACTAGGAAATATTTATTTTTTCACTGAAAATAAGGTTCTAAATACACAAAAATTTCTCATAGCACCAAATCCTGAATTAGAAGCAAGCTGTATTTTATAAAACTAGCACACATGCCAGCTAGGTTAGCGTGGCAGAAATTAGACCGTTTTGGCTGAGCCCCAGAAAAGAGCTGTAGTTCTCTTAGCAAAGCTCCATCTTCTTCAACGGAGCCAGAGTGATCAGAGACAGCCCTGTAGTTACCAATCTATTGCCTGTTCTTAAAGACCAAACAGCTGTTTGATTAATAAGTGCTGTCTCAAAGTTAGCACTAACTCCAGAAAATCAGGGAAAAAGTGGAATAATGATGGTCCTTGGGGAAATGCCCCACTACCACCTGTGACCCACTTTTTCTACTCTTCTCAGCAGCCTTCGAATGTGGCTGAAGAAACAAACTGCTTACGAACAGCAGCTACATTCCAACTTCTCTTAAGTCCTTCATCACTTGCATGGCAAGAGCCTACCTTCTCATCAGAGAGGAGGTAAAACAGGAAAGGTGACCTCAGAATGAGAGAAAAATTGCTTATGTGGGTGAAAAGGACCGCAGTGGCAGTGCCATGGGGCCAGCCTATTGCTACCAGTGAAAAGAATTCTGTCTGCAGGTGTTGGGGAAGGGAACGGAGAATGGAGATGTGGAAAAGGGAGATATTTCCACGCTTGAATTTACCTCATTGTCTGTGGGGTTTGTACTTAGACCTGCCCTCGCCTTCCATCATCTATTCTTCCTTACACTTTCTACAGAAAGTTACCTTTCTCTGTGATTTTTTCTTTTTAGTTAATGGATTCTCAGCTAGCTGTAGGGAATCAAAGAGGTATGCTAACGCTCCTCGGTCCAGATTTCCACTCACAGACAGAACATGAGGAATAACATTCTTCCTTCCATCTCGGCCCTGAAGAGGAAAAAAAACAACCACAAAGAGGTACCTCAACTACTGTCTCAAAGGGCCTTTTGTTTACTTTAAATGTATAATGAGACATTGAGCTCAAGTATCCTCATTACATTTAAAATACAATCAGACATATACTTTAAAAAGTTACCAACAATCTTAAAAGTGTAACAATAACTAGGTAAGATTGTAATACTGGGGAGAGCAGGATGGGATTATTTTCTGGTCCTGCCTCTCTGACCATAAATTCAAATATATGGCCAATACACTCAAAACTCTGCATTTTCTCTTGGAGGTTTGTCGATTACTTCCCAGTGACCACAAGGATCTGCCCCCACATTCTGAGAAACCACTACGCAACCCACAGTTGTGTAGGTTACATTACTTCTATAATGCTATTTGCAGTGTTTATCATCCATTGATCCACATACACTTCTACATATATGGAACTGGACAAGCTACAGAAAGAAAAAACATTTACAGGTTCTTTTTGATGCAAATTTAACACTGCAGAACACAGACCGAGTTTGTCTTGGCATCTACTCACAGATTCAGGCAAAGGATACACAACCGACAACAGCTGTCTTAGCACAATACCTCATTTCTAACTTCGAAGAATTAACTCTTTGCAAAAAAAAAAAAACGCAAAAAAAACCCCAACCCACCCCAAAATACTACTTTATCTGCTTTTGAAAATGAAGGCCTGACTGTAGAGTATCAATTGTACTGTTCTTACAACAAAAGAACATAGACAGGCACATGCTAAGCAACTGGAACAGCAAAGAAACCATTTCTCTCACATGTAATTTTATAAAAAAACTTTTTAATATAGTAAAGCTTACAAGTAATTTTGAACTATCCCCTGGGTACATCTGTAACAGCTCAGTATCACCAAGGTTCTTCAAAGTTTCTATTGTTTCTGTCCCCCAAGGAAAGCTGTAATGTAAATTAAATCCTCTTCTTCCTTCTTCATCCTGAAAGTCGCTGCTGCTGAAGTTAGACGGGCCTACTGCAAACTGAAAATTAAAGATGTAAGAGGTGATCACTACTGTGCGTGCTGTATTAACTACAAAAAACAAGTCTGTAGTGCAAGCTGAAGTCTGTGATTTTCAGCAAAAGATTTTTATAAATTACAGCCCAAATGTCTTCGTTGTTTTACAGCATTTTGATCTCAGATCACTTACAAACACAAACCATTTGCCTTTCTGCAAGACACATTATAAAATACTCAACAGGTCTGTCACAAACTTCAGCAGTTTTTCCATTTCTTACAAGAAATACATGTATTTCAGTTACAAGAACTGGCTAGCAATATAACACTGTAAAAGTGATCAGGGTGTCTATTCCCCCCCTCTTTGAGATATAGAGGAGCAGCCAACATTTCCCATGGGTTGTTACCTTCCTCCACCATTGGAGCCTTTGGCGTAACCAGTAATCGAGCCACTGTCCTGCAGTTCTGGGAGAGCTAAACCATGCAAGCAAAGACGTGGTCCTTTCGCCTATTCTTTAAACAATAGCAAGGTCAGCAAGTTAACTCCTTCAAAAATAACAGGAAAAAAGCAAGAGAGAGTATTCAAAAATAATTCAAAGGCGAAACAAGCGCAAACAGTTGGTTTAAGTATGGAAAGAGATTAATCCCTCTATTACTCTACCTTATAGGGGTTCTGTTGTGCTGTTCCGTTTCTGGAATAGAGTGAAAGCATACTCCAACTTGAGCGAGGCCACAAGGCAGTCTTTTGTTCACCAGTTCTAAGCAGCTAACATATTGTGCCAGAGTACCTGTCAAAAGACAAATCGCTAATTCTAGTAGCCACAGGAAAAAAAAAAAAAAAAATTCTACTGGGAATGAATGTAGCACACGTGATACATATGTTTATATGCGCAGTCCCACTAGCGTTACTGTTTTTCAAAGATTAGCTAAGCAGTCTGTAGCCCAATTCCTCCAGGAACTTTGGCAACTGCAATTTTAACACGCCTTTCCCCTAATTACCCGGGAAAACATCCGATGCGCATTTCGGCATGAGCTGCTCAGGTCCTTGAAAAGGACACGAGCTCCCAGCATGCAGATGAAACTTTCCCAGCGCTCTAACGCCAACTGGAAAATTCCCTTAAACACAGCTGCTTCGCTCCCAGCAAGAAAAAGGCGAGCGGGCGCCCAGAGCTCTCCGGAGACCCGCCTCACTCCGAGGGGATGGGGCTCGGCCGAGGGACGTACCGGGGAGCAGGCTCTCACGAAGCACCCCGGCACTCCCCAGCATTTCTTCCAGAGAAGGACCGCCGGGCTCCTGGCTACAGCCCCAGCTCCGGAGGGCTTCGCGCAGCGTCTCTGAGTGCAGCAGCTGGAGCCCCTGCGCGGCCGGCGGAGCGCCGGCGTCGGGCAGGCCGTGAACGGGGGCATCCACCGCCAACACCTGCTCCCGTAGCGCCAGCGCCGAGTCCCACCACTGGGCCGCCAGGTTGCCCCGCAGCGCGGCGCCCAGCGGCCCGAAGCCCGGGTGGCAGCCGCTGAGGTAGTCTCGCCATGCCAGCGCCGGCCCCGGCTCCGTCCCGCCCCGCAGGAAGTGCCGCCGCCAGCACACCTCCAGCAGCTCCTCCCCGCCCGCCGCCTCACCGCCGCCGGCCGCTGCCACCGCGTAGGGCCGCGACGGGGACCCTGCCTTCACCGCCTCCGCCACCCGAGCGGCGGGCGGCCACCGCCTCCGCAGCACAGGCCGCCCCCAGGGAGCGCGGCCGCACCACCGGCCCCCCTGGCGGCAGCCCAGCGCCATCTTCCTCGCGTCCCCGCTCCCTCATGGCGGAGGGCGTGAGGGGGGAGGAGACGAGAGACGGACGGAGCGCGCACTGCGCGTGCGCCACGCTCCCTCAAGAGCGAGCGGGGACACCGCAGCCGCGCAGACTGGCTGGCGCTCCGCGGGCGGGGCGCTTTCGGCTGACCGCGCTTCCTTCTCCTCGGAGGCAGCAGCTCCCCTGGGCGCGGCCCGGTCTCGTCTGCCGCCGGCATTTCGTGTCCTCCAGCCCGACCCAGGCTGAGGCGATAGCATATGCCTCCCCACCCCGGACACGGCAGGCCCGAGCTCCCTGGTACGGAGGCGAGTCTGTGAGCTGGTGGGGTGTGTGTGAAGATCCTACCCTTCTCCGTCATGGGAACACATCACCACTGCACAGGAGGATTTCATGTGGAAAGCCCACGCAAATCCCATCAGAGCAGCTACACGTGGCTTTGAGTGGTCTAAAACGGCACAAAGCAGAATTCCAAGTAACGTGTCCGCGGCAGGGCGGGCAGCGGCCCAAGGCCTCAGCCGAGCAGTGGAAATTTCCATACGTGCTTAATCACGGCTTTGTACCAGTGCCAGAAGGTGGAGCTCAAGAGAGGAACCATTCTGCGAGTTGCTGTTACGAGAAACTCATGTATGTCAACTCCCAACCCCTCAGAATAATGTCGGCCTTGGTTCTTTACTGCACAACCCCGAGGGACAGAGCGGGAACGGGAGACAAGGCATCAATGGGCCACTGGGTCAGCTGGAGGAGGTGCTGTTCCTGGGTGCAAAGGTACTGCCAAGTACAGTTATATTTCTGAAGTAGATTTGCCATGAGCTCAATTCTGTCAGAGTATCTGATATTATCAGTTATCAGGTAGAGCTCTTTTTTCTTCATGTGAAAATGTGAAGAGAGCCCAGGTTACACTGAGCAAGACCCTGCAGCCCTCAGGGAACACTCCCCCTAGATGATGGTCATTTGGAAACACCACAGAGCAAAAAAAAAAAAAAAAATAAGACATGCTTCTGTTTTTCAAGTTGTGCCTTACTGATTAAAAAAAAAAAACAAAAAAAACACAAGAAACCCACACCTCTCTAGAAGCCAGACAGAACTGTCTACTCTATTACTTCAACGTCTTAAAGTAGCCAACTTGGCCACAAAGGCCACCAAGAATCTGCAACCTTGAAAATTCTGTATTAATTCTGTCGCAAGGTGGATCTCTCTGCACAATTTCCTGATTAAGTGTCCAAAGCACATTTTCAACCAGTACAACTTGCCAACATCTATCTGGGTTTAACAAATGTGGTTGGTCGTATCTCCCACCTTTGCATCACTGTTAAAAAAGGCCCCAGACTGTCAGTGTTAATGCACAAGCTACAAGTTTTCTCCGTATACCTTTTTTAGTATCAAGTTTTTAAACAAAAACATGCTTCCCATGCCTTTTGTTTCAGGCAAACTGACCTGCAAACTTTGGAATATCACATGCTAATAGCTAAAATAACTATCTACTTCCTTGTCTTCAGCACTGAGCAAGGGGAATGCTGCAAAGCTAATCAAAAAACTATTTCCACATCCCCAACTGCAGTGGAAGACTAAAGTGTGGTATTATTACAGGGCTTCAGCTGAAGTTCTCATAGCAACAGTGAATGATCGCAAGAGTACTGTCAACTCATAGAATACCACAGAAAAGACAGAAATACATAATTAAGAGGTTAGTTAAGAACATCACAAGCTGAGCCTCAGAGGAAAACAATCACCAAGAGCTAAGCACAGACTAGCAAAAAGGTCTGAAGTGTAAAAGAAATAGTTTGAACCCAAGTCAGGCTAACCTAGGTAGAATCTTGCCTTGATTCCTGCAGAAAGAACCTTGAACACATTAAGCTGTTAGTTAAGCACAGTTAAACTTGAAACTAATCACCGTTACTGATAAACGAGTGAGGAAGGTACTGAAAGTCAGTATTAACTGGAATTTTAGTAGACCGTATTTGAAAGCATGGAAGTACTTTAACCCCAGGGTGGAGTATTATTCCAGCTATGTGCCTACTCAAGGAAATGCTGTTGCTTTGCTCAGCATGGGCAGTGTTTTGAGATGAATCATTTGCATGTCAAAAAAAAACATCCATGAAGCATGTTGACAGATCAACAGCCCACTTCCCTCCCCCCCACTTCCATAAAGAAATCACTGCTCAATACCAGTTTAAGTATAATTTGAAGTTTTAATACTAAGATCTTCCCATTTCTCTGAAGCTCATAGTATGCCCGCATGCTAACTCACAAGGCCTGACAGCTGTAGATACATTACACTCAAGCCTGGTCTGCACATATGCTCATGTGAGGCAACAGTTACGGTGCTGCAAAAGCTTCCTACGCTTGTAGCAGCTTATTAGCAACACCACTGCAGAGTTTTGGTTAGCAAGACTTTTTTTTAGCTATACCACTACTCCAGCGGATCTTTTCCAAAAACTGGCCCTATTCTATTAAGACAAGGAAGAGCACTGTTTCCAACAGTTAGCAGAAGCCAGCTTTAGTTTTCTTCCCCGTCAAAGCAGAGCCTGCCATGCTAAGCAATCTAGCCCAATCAAGGCAAGGCTGGTTTTTTTTGTATAAGCTTAAATTTTTAATCAGACACAGTTGAGAAACCTTTCTAGAATTTAATATAAAAACATTTGACATTCCATTAATGTAAAGTTGTGCACATGTTGAGAAAATTGCCATCTGAAAGAAAATTCGGTCTTCAAATATCTTTATTGGAAGGCCATGCACTGCCTTCTGTTACTGTATTTCAAATCACTGTACATTTACTTTGAAAACACTGTCTGCATTTTCTAGTACAAAAAACTAAAAATTGTTTCAGGAATGTAGAGAAATATTCAACTTAAATAGCGAAAAAGTGCACCATAATTACTGCTGCACTGCAGTCATTTCTGCATTTCCCATTTCTTAAATAACTATCCTGTTTTGATAACACACAATATAAAGAGCAATTATGAAAAACTGAGACATTTAAATACACTAAGTTATTGAGAATAACTTGTCGGCATTGGGTAACCTATCATGGGAGCAGCACCAGTGGCAGGATACGCATACTGCTGCTGGTTCATGCCATTGTGCATATTTGCAATATTACTGCCATACTGCTGCTCATAGCCATTCTGGTAAGCTCCTGCAGCAGGGTTACCAGCCCTGAAGCCAGCCTGCATGCCTGCGGCTGCAAAGCCGTTTCCAAAAGGTGTTCCATTACTGAAACTTTGGGCACTGTAAGCCCCATTTTGAGTTTTTGCTCCAAAGTCTCTCTTTCCTAGTGCACCATAGGTTCTCTCAAAGTTCTCCCTCTCTCTAAAACTACTAAATCCACCCCTTTTGCCCGCAGAGTATCTGTCACGTCGATCGCCTCGGGAACGACCTATTAAAAAGAGACAAGACATAGTTATATATATCAAAGGCTGCGTTTTACAAGTCTCCAAATGAGTTCAGCCAATAAGAGAAAAATCTTTCCCTTTCTGCCCCAGCAAGGCCAATCTACTATAAAAGCTTGGCGGTTGCTAACTGGCCTCTAGTTAGATGAAGACTATTTTAATAGATAAAGCTGTCGAACCTATGAGGACAGTCATATTACTCTCCCCTGTAACACAAGCAGTGGCTTTAAGGCAAAAAGTCACTTTCACCTTGCCAACAGGACACTTACATCCATCTTTTCTAGCAATATGAGAAAAGGCCACAAAACTGAGCTCTGCAGTGTTTTATTTCAGAGCAAATACTCAGAAACACATTTTGGCCATAGGTGCACCACATCACGGGTGTGGAGTATTCAGGGGGAAGAGGTGTTGATTTTTGTTATTGGTGTTCATAAATACCTTTTCAGGTCACCATAACTGGTAGCTAAACCACCTTCCACATTCATTTTGTAGAGAGGTTGGAGGTGGAATCTGAGTTTCCATTTTGTTCCCAGAGGAAAGCTAGGCACTGTGGTCAAGAACAGTACTTACCTGAACCTCTGTCTTCAATCAACTGAAGCAATTTGGGGTTGATGGCTTGATTAGCCTCCCGAAGCACAGAGATGAGGTCGTTTACTTGCTTAATATTGTTAGGAGTAAAGAATGTGTATGCTGTGCCTGTTTTGGTACTGCGGGCAGTTCGTCCAATTCGGTGGATATAGTCCTCTGAGGAGTTAGGGTAGTCATAATTGATGACAAATTTCACATCTTCCACATCTGTAAAGTGTTGCAGTGTGGCAAAAAGCAAGGTACAAAGTTTTGCACACCACAACAGCCAAATCGAAGATAAACATTAGACAATAGTACTTTAAAGAAAATAATGGCTGCAAAGAACAGTGTTAGAATTATCCGTTTCTGCATGAGTATCGTGGAAGGGAAAGTTATGCACACTCCATCTGTTCCCGTCTCATCACCCACCCTGTGATCCAAAACCTTACCATAAAGGAGTATGCATTTGCTTGTCATTCCCAACTCAAGAGTCCCCTTTACAAATCATCAAGTGACATCTGAATGCTTCTTGCAGTAGGGCCACTAAAGCTCACAGCAGCCTCTTCATGTGCTCATTTGAGGACCTTAGAGTAAAAACATACAAGGTCCTTCACACACACACTCATTAGAAGCTCAAAAAAAAGGGGCCACACTGCTTGTCTTGCCAAGACCTTTGAACCGCAGCTGCAAGAAAAACATACCTGTCCCCCCAAAGTCACCAAGTTGTTTTTATGCACTGTGTCTCGTCTAGGCAAGCGCTTCCAAGAAGCCAGGGTTCACTTGAGAATGTGTCTCTCTCTGGCAGGTCTCGACATGACGACTATGTATAGGTGGAGGAACTTCGACTTTCAAAGGCATTTGAAAAGCCATTGCTTTCCTGCCCCACTTGCTAAAGTGAGAGGTGGCCTTTTTCTCAGATTTCATGTGCCAGTACTCACCAATTTGTACAAGGCTTAGTACGTTTTAAAGCTGCTCTCTCCATTTCATGGTTGAAAAAAATTTTCATTGAACATTGAAGTTTGTAATTATTTTCTTCGACATTTCAGCAAACTCACTGAAATTCAAAGACCCACAGATCACAGCAGACAGTATGCACAAAACTAACAGTACTGCACCATGGCAAATCATGCAAAGCATGGAGAGGAGAGAAATACCAGGGCAAAGTGAACTGTGAATGAAACTGCTTATTTCATGAGAGAACAGTTTATGGGGTAGTAGTTTAAAGGATGATCTTTGCCTTTTGAAGATTACTGGCACACAATGCTCTCAGCTTTCACCTCTCTATTTGACTGGAAGCAGCCAGCCGATCACTTCCACTAGTCCTCCATCCCCCTCGAGTCCTCCGATTGTCATGCCTAGGCCTTGCCACAAAGACTGCACCTTTATGTGAAGAAAACTTAGAAAAATGCAGAGGTTAAAGAAAGCAATAGACTTTCTTTAAAAAGCTTTGGGCAACTGCCATTACGAGTTGTACTAACCTAGACCTCTGGATGCAACATCTGTAGCAATCAGGATTGGTGCTTTTCCATGTTTGAATTCTGTAACACAAGCAACTCATCAGTTTCTTCATTAAGTAACACAGATCATACGACTTGCAGAAATTGCTGAAGTACTCACCATTTAGAACCCAGTCTCTCTCCTGCTGACTTTTATCACCATGAATACCCATTGCTGGCCACCTGAAAATAAAGAACTTGATTGGGCTTAGAACATTCCTTGAGTAGTTTCATTAATCAATGACAGGGCTACTGGCAACATGCAAATAGCTTAGAGTTAGCTTTAACATTTTAACCACCACCTGGTGTTGCTGTATTTGACAGTTTTGGCACCATAGTTACGTGGTCACTCAAGAATCAAAAGCAATCTCAGACTATTGGAGTGGCTCGCTGACGTTCAAGCTATTGGACTCACCCATCTCTCCTCATTTTCCTGGTAAGATCATCACACCGTCTTTTGGTTTCCACAAAAACAATTGTTTTATTTTCCTTCTCACTCATTATTTCTTCCATCAAACGAATAAGTCTATTATGAAGAGACAATGATTAGAGCTAGGACTGATTTGTACTGTGCAAGTTTAAAAAGAACAAATCAGGCTGTTAAAACTAAACTTTTTTTAGTGGTCTCAGACTGGTGACAAGATTCCATCCAGACAAATTCATTTCGCAGTTCATCGGCCAAACAAAATCATTAAAAAAATGCCTTGCCCCCACCGACTTACTTGTCATCTTTCTCTACATCATGACACACATCCACAATCTGAAGAATGTTGTGGTTTGCACTTAGTTCTAATGCACCAATGTTGATGTGTACATATTCTTTCAAAAAGTCTTCAGCCAGCTGCCTTACTTCCTTTGGCCATGTAGCACTCCACATGAGAGTTTGCCTGTCAGGCTGGAGAAGGAGACTAGATCAGTACAAAATCAATATATAATCAAATGCCCTATAAAAAAAAACACCCTACCCAGACAAGTCTGAAAGTTTATTGCACTACCCTTGCTTAATAAGCATAGTGACATTTGTTTCTGTAATAGTGATAAATGCCTCAACCAGTTATACTCACTCTTATCTGATCCACAATTTTTCTGATCTGAGGTTCAAAACCCATGTCAAGCATCCTGTCAGCTTCATCAAGGACAAGGTAAGTACACCTCCTGAGATTGGTCTTTCCGGCTTCTAAGAAGTCTATAAGTCTCCCAGGTGTAGCAATGCAGATTTCCACACCTAAAAACCAAGCAGTAAAGTCAGCTGAAGTAGCTTTCCCATTGCCTCACACAGAGATGCATCAAGGCTTATCCGTACCTCTCTCCAAGTCACGAATTTGCGGTCCCTTCGGAGCACCTCCATAAATACACGTAGACTTCAAACGGCATGCCCTGCTATATTCAGCAGCGACCTGCTGCACTTGTTGAGCCAGTTCACGAGTTGGTGCCAGCACAAGACACTAGGAACGAGATGCCCAGCTTTTAGTTCAATACCTATTTGAAGCTTCTATTCTGACACTAGTTTTAAATAGAAAGGTCACCATACTAATTACTTCAGTGCCAGAATGACTAAAGTGGATTTAAGTAGCCCAAACCAGCAAGTTAAATCACCCAGTTTCTCAGTTACCACCAAACACTGACCTATGCTGTGTGCTATGATGCCTGAAAGTCACTAGCTTCCAGGAGATAGCAATGTCCAAAATGGGACATCCAGTCCTGTTCTGCACAATTTTAAGGACAATCCAGTCAGAGCCTACAGAATGTTCTTGAGGAACTACCATGGAACCACTTTAGTCATGCAGAGAAACACAATGCAGCTATGCACGCTTATTAGCATGGAGAACTGGACTGTAAAAAAAAAAAATCACATTCTCTGGAATTTAAGATCTCTTTTCATTCAGGGATACTCACAATAGGTCCATCTCCTCGCTCCAGGAATGGCTGATGATTTATGTGCACAATAGCCGGCAGCAAGTACTGTTTGGAAGAAAGAAAAGTTTCATTACCATCCCTTCCCAGAAGCATTCAGCCTGCACTAAGTCAGGCCATACTTTCACCTCTGAAATTCAGCAGTATTCCAGGCTATAATCAAAACTTACAGACAGTGTTTTCCCTGATCCAGTCTGTGCCACGCCAACCATATCCAATCCACTCAATGCAACAGGCCAACCTTGTGCTTGAATAGCAGTTGGTTCAGTGAAGTTCTGCCTCTGAATTACTTCCATAACATTTGCTTGAGGAAAAAAAATTGAAATTTATTAACTTGCACTTTGTCTTAATCAAGCCTGGAAGAATGACCAGTACACTAGTCTTCACTTACCAGGAAAGTTAGCTTCATAGAAGTTTATAATCGGTTTTGGACAGTTATGGCCCCTAACTGTGACTTCTTTGCTTGCTCTGTACTGTTCAACTTCTTGCTGCAAGATTAGAAAACCCATTATTGGAAATAAGCCTTGATACTGAAGTTATCTTTTAATTTACCCCATCCATGCCTGTTGGGCCCCATGACCCTCAGCATGTTTGCACTTCTTTGTTTACTTTTGCATGAGTTGGGCAGGGTACATACCACAGTACGTCTAACTACATCAGGATGTTCTTGATAGAAGTTCTTCTCAAATTTGGGCAGCTCATCTAAATTCCATTTCTTTTTTGTAAGTTTTTCCCCAGGGTTTCCAAATTTCTTCCCAGAAAGAGGTCCACCTCTACTTCCTCCAAAACGGGGGGCTCCAAACCTGGAGAAGATCATAACATAGAATCCAAGAGAAACATTTTAGTCCTCTTATACAACTTCATCACCAACTTTGCAATCCACCCTGTAACCTTACAATTCAGATTTATATACTTATATCCTACAGGATACTGAAACTTCAAAATACATACTTAAGATGCAGATGCCAGAATCTACAACTCATATTCAGAAGCTAAAGAAACACATATTTTTGCAGTTTCCATAAAATTAAACTTAAAGCCCTATAGCAAGTTGCAACATAAGGAAAGCAAGAGCATTAACACCTTCGTATTTCCCCATGATCAAAATGGTTTCCCACCCAAGTGACACTCCCATTGTGTGTCAGCCTGCAGAACACGGGCAGGAGTTGTTACAAAACCTTGGGATAACTTCCCCATAAACGGTTTTCTTGTATCCCAAAAGATAAGACTTCCTCTCAATAACGATGTTTTATGAAGCCACGCATTTTATGTTAGCCACGCATTTTATGTTATGTTTTAGGCGAGGTGCCTTAGAAAAGGCTCATCTCAAACGCCTGTCCCCGCAGCCCTGAGGCGCTCAGCCCCGCACTAAGCACCGCTAAACTGGATCCGAGCGCGAGGCTCCCTCCCGCGCCCCGACTGCTCCCCAGTCTCGTGCGGGCGGGCGCTGGAACGATCCTTCCCAGCACAACACAGCGCTCCCAGAGGGGACCTGGCTGCGCGGCCGCTGCTTCCTGCCAGCGCTGTTTCCTTTGTCTCTCATTTCTGTCTACGCCACATTTTCCAGCCGCTGCCATTTTAGAGTCTGAGCTGGGCGGGGGGAGGAGGAGGAACAAAGGCAGCAGCCGGCATTTTGATTTCCCCTCAGTCACCGCATGGCGGGGCCGGCCATTAACATCCGCTTACACAACACAAAGCAGGAGCCGGCCGGCTTCTGCCAGCAACAGCCAGAGCCGCCGTCCCTTGCGAGGGGGAAGGGATGAAGAGGGAACCGCCCTGCCAAGAGCTCCCCAAGGCTTCGCCATCGACGAAGCACCCGGCCAACCCACTGACCCACAAACCTCCACCAGCCCGCCGCTCCCCAGCCCACCCCCACTGACAGGGGGAAAGGGGGAGAAGCGAGCTCTGCATAGACCATCCGTTCTCGGGTAGGGTGGGGAGCGAGTCCCTTTCTCCCCCCCTCCCCCCCCAAAAAAAAATACCCACAACCCGCCCGCGCCCCTTGTAAGCGGTCACACAGCCGCGGGGGCTGCGCTTATGCGGATGGATCTAGCCCCGTCGCGGACTGTGCTGCCGCCCACGCACAATGGCCGCCCCCGCCGGCGCCAAGTGGTCCTAACGCCATCTCCCCTCCCCCGGCCTCCCCTCGCCAAGCTCCGGAGACCTCGACGCGGCAAGCGCTGAGGAGAAGGGCTGCAGGGCCCAACCGTCGCGACTCGCCGCCATTTTAAGCGGCTAAAGAAACAACCCCACAGTCGGTCTACAGAGTCCGGACGCTGGCGGCGGCTAGCGCCGGCCGGGCCCCCGGACTCACCCTCTATCCCTGTCGCTGGAATACCCGGGCATGGTGATGGTGGCGGTGGGCGAGACGATCCCGGTCACTTAAAGTGGGTGCTGAAAGGTTGGGCAGGCTCCGGCTCCGTTGGTGGGGGCCACTGAATGTAGAGCGCCCCGCCGGCCGGATGCCGGTTATATAAGGGGCGCCGCAGGGGCTGCCGGGAACCGGCTGCTGACGCAGGCGCACACCCCGCCCCTTCGCTTATGTAAGCGGCCCGAGCTTGCCGGAATCCCCGCCCCGTCCCGCGTGGGCGGGGCCGCCGCTCGGCCGACTGACCGGCTTCTGTGCTGGCGGGCGGAAGTTACCCCCCTCGTCGGGGCGTGGCCTCTGCTACGTCACCGCCGGCAGCGCCCCGCCCTCAGGGGCCCGCGCGCCCGCCGCCCACGCAAGAAAGGGCGCGAGCGACAACGCATGCGCGGGCAGGTGGTGGGCCGCGGCCTGGTGGCGCCGGCTCGAGCCCAGCTGAGGCCTCTCCCGCTGCGCGGCCGCAGATCCTTCTCGGCCGCCGGGGAACGGGGATTTTATCACTTAAGAGTGTGGTGAACTCTCTATGGGAAGCCTCGAGCAAGTGCTCCGGCAGATAAAACTCAGTTGGAATTGCCACGTTTTAACTAATATCCGTTAAATTGAAGGACTGCCAGATGCAGCCACGCGCCCACCTGAGAGTTTTGAAAGACTAAAGGAGTTAAAATGTGCAAATGGTCACAGGTTGGACACAGATAACCATAGCAGATAGTGAATTAAATGCTACTTTGAGCAGTGCTTTTAAACAGTCATTCCTTCTCTGGGTGCTTTCCTAACTAGTACTAAATATATGTGATGAGAAACAGACTTTCTGTCTTTTCAAATTCCACAACATGGCTAGTAAAGCAATTCCAAGGTCACAAGAAGTGCACTGAAGGACAGGGCTGTTCAGAAAGCACAGGTAATAAACATGAAATACCTGAAGTGGATACCATGTTGCTTATCTGCCTTGCTTTGCCAGCTTAAGGAAAAACCATGACTATTTTGCTACCTGAGACTTCAGGCACACACAGGAAAAGGTGAAGCTTGAAGTGTAAATGCAAGCAGCCATACTGCCACACCACCTGCTTGACGCAGTGGCCATTGCGAATGAAAACAACGTAAGGAAGAAGCGTGGTAACAACACTCTTTGTTTACATCCTCCCACCGGCTCGCAATCCATGCTTTCAGGCTTTTCTGAGACAAAAATAGCCCAACTGTAGCCAATGGCCATTTCTTCCCATTTTTTGTTCTGTTTATGCTATTAGCTTCTAAGATACCATGACAGTATGTTTCACAGTTTAATTGTTCACTACCTGAAAAACATTTCCTTTCATTTTCAACACATTGCCTGCTAAGAACAAGGGGCATGAAACAAAATGATTTATTCGAAATTTTCTATTTATTTATACCCTTTGTGGACATCAACCTCTTCTAAGTCACCTCCTTTGTAGACCAAAGCTTCAGTCCATCTAATTTTTTCCTTTAAAAACAATTCCACGCTTCTGATTATCCTTGCCATTTTCTCTTTATTGGCAAGAAATGCACACAGTATTCAAGACCCCATACAGATTTACATAGTGAAAGCACCAAGATGGTTTTGATCTGTTGTGGATTATTTCCTAGTGATTCTCCCCCCCCTTTTTTTTTTGTGATGGTTGCCAAGAACGGAGCAAATTTTTCAAAGAATAGTACATTTCCATGATCTCTTCCTCAAAAGTAATACCTGTTAGGTTTATCTTTGACTATTGCTGTTTGTCCCTCAGCAATTTGGACTACCACCTCGATCAATCACTTTTTCTTATTATTAATTTGTCCTGCAGTAGCACTTGGACTAGGTTCCTTAATACTAAACTACCCTCTGCAAATTTCTAATAAGGGATCCTCCCCATTTTATTTTTTTTTCCAGTAAGAGTCACTGATTTAATATAGTATGTTAAAGATTTTTCTCCCAAAATACTCCTTTTAGGGCTCTGTACCTCCGAACACTATAGGCTTACTGCTCCTGGTAAGTCCGAGAAAGGCTTTTGGAATGGCTGTGAAAATAGCAAACTGTGATCTTTTCTTGTTCTTGCCTATTACATCTAGCTTAACACATTTTTTGTTTGTACGTAACTTAGTGGCTCCTGTTACTGTCCTGTTTAACCTTGCCAAGGTTTAAAAGAATTTAAAAGACTAAACAAACACAAAACCTCACCTATCTTGCCCCCACGCATTTAGTCTGCAAGTAACTTCTCCTTTCGATTTCCTCTTTGAAAAAAACCTCCTTATTTTTGTGGTCCACCCCTTTAACTTAAACATGATTTATTTTCCTGTTCTTACTTCAAGCCAACATACACAAAGGAAATCAACAGGGCTTCGCAGAGCTGTGTATGTATTAAAACTGAAATCCATGTTCTAGTATTAATTTCGATTGCATCGATGCGCATTTGCTTATATGCACAAAAATTCGTGTTTATTAAAGCAGTATGTGTGTTTGGATTATGTATCTAAAAGTTACGTCTGTAGACTGTTAGAGCAAACGTTCTCACTTATGTTTACTTGCTGCCAGCCATTATTCTCACAGCCTAATTCGGATCTCAGCTGCTTCTGTCATGCTCCAGGAATTTACGGGAAAGCTGTTCGATTATTTCTAGTTTTGCATGACTTGGTGCAACATGGAAATTCCAGAATTCCTAAGGAGCATGGAGTACTGTTGCTCAGTAAGGAAGATCATGCACTTTCACCATCCGTTTTCTCCAAAAGCCTGTACACAAGCAGCTAATAGTACAGTAAGTTTCACTAGTTCCAACGCCCCTATTACGCACAGAAGCCGCCACGTTACCCCGCCTTTTCCAAGCGGACCCACGCACGCTCTGCTCTCCGCCACAGCCCCGTTAATGGAAACGCCGCCTCAGGCCGGGCCTGCAAGGTCAAGGGCTGGAACCTTCCCCGCCCCACCCGCCCCGCCGAGGCCAGCCCTCTCCCCACCACATTTTGCTTGTGAAAATGTCAACAGTCGCCCCCCTTTCAGGTTGACAGAGGCAGAACCAGCC
>KZ506555.1:30733-65005 GCA_002844005.1 Limosa lapponica baueri
CCCCGCCGAGGCCAGCCCTCTCCCCACCACATTTTGCTTGTGAAAATGTCAACAGTCGCCCCCCTTTCAGGTTGACAGAGGCAGAACCAGCCCGGGCAAACCCCCTCCACCACCGCCGCACAACACGGGGTTGTCGCGCCCCCATTTTAGGCCGCGCCCGGCGGCTGTACCGGAGGGGGGGGGGGGGGGGGGGGAAGGAGAGGGGAAGGCCACGTGACCCGCGCTGCGGCGTGGCTCTGAGGCACGGGCTCCTCCCCCCCCCCGCGTTTCCATGACGACCGGCTCTTCCGCAACCCACAACGGTAACACCCGGCGGGCGGTGCGGGCAGGCGTGGAACCTCGCTCCTTCCGGCGCAGCCCGCCCAATCAGCGCGGAAGGGCTATTTAAATCCCGCGGGGCGGGGTGGTCCCCGGTGTCCGTTGGGGCGCGAGGCGCCGCGCCATGGGCAGCGCTGAGGAGAGAGGTAGGGGCGGCCGGGCACCCTGCGGAGAGCCACCGTCCCCGGGCCGCGGGCGCTGCTCCCTCGGGAACGCGCTGCTCTTTATGTTAACCCCCCCTTCCCCTCTCTTGTCTTTGCCCCTCCCCGGTGACACTCTTATTGTTAAAGCTGGAGATTAGCAGTAACTGAAGTTCTCTGAGACATATCAGTCTGAAATACGAGGTGCTGCTTTAACCTTTTGCACCTGAAATTATTAAAATGTTAGGGCAAGGTGATTTCTGGAACTGAAGAGTGATGGAAAAGCAACACTGCCTCTGTACAGAAGAGTAAAACCTATGCAAATTAGTTTCTGTTGTTATAATTATACTTCTTTTCCTTCTAAAGATGACACTCCTTCTCCATTACTTTACAGTCCTTGATAATACTTGTTAAAATTTTGTTTTGTTCGCAAAAGCGATGTGTAGGGGGGGAAAATTCAACCTTAAGAGATCAGACTAATGGAGACAAAGACTTTTTTTCTTCCAAGCTGATATTTGAATTGGCTGACAAGGAAGTCTGCAGAGGATACATATACACCAAAGCACTTTGAACTCAAAGTTTTGGGAAAATAAGGCTGTTTATTCACATCTCATTGTGCTCAGCATAGCACAAAGGTGGTGGGACCAGCTCCATATTCTTTTAATCCCTAAACAGTCCTTGAATTTAGCTTTGGTGAAGAATACTTGTATTAGCAGCTTTGTTGTTGTCTGAGAGTGCTAGGGAAACTGGGTTTCTAAGAGAGAAGCTCGTGTTTTTCCAAAAAGTATGTATCACTTCTGAACCTTGATGAAAGACATACCAAAACTTATTTTGTTAAATCCTTCAAAATTTGGAATACCTCGTTAGGCATCCAGATGAAAATGTGCTTTCCATTATGTGGAAGGAAAAAGTAGCTGCCCAGCCTGTGGTACATCAGTGTCCTTCAGCTTTCAAGTCTGTGTGCTGTGACTGTACTCGAACAAGATACTGGCCTGTATCGTTCCTCACTCTGTCCATGTTTCCATCTGAAGTAGGCAGGGCATGGAGCAGAAAGCATACAACATTTTTGGATGATTGGGAGAGCATGACTGGGATTGACCACTTACGGTGGAGTCAAAGATACTTAAATGGATTCCATTTTTCACTGTAACCAACCATGTCTTTATTTCTGTGTCTTTAAGTTCTGACATTAATATGTTTTACTTCTTAATAGATTGGGTTGATGTTGCCAATGATCTTTTAAGGAGCTGTCACATATACCAGCACGTAAAGCATCTCTCTGAATGTGGTGCTTATGTGTTTGTTCATCTTTACGAGTCAATCTTAGGAGAAAAAGTACCAGGTGGGAACAATAATTTCTAAGCCTGCTTTCTTTTTTCTTCTGTGTATATTTTGTGATGAACAAATTAAAGTTTGCAAAACTTATTACAGATTTAGGGTGGGGTTTTTCAGAGTTTGTGTCCTTCCAAAGACAAACATGTAAGATTGTCATTCTTTAAGAAGATTTAAGTAATATTGGCCAATTTTTTTTACTACTACGAGGAGAGTTCAGTAGTATAGTTACAGCAAAACTTTTTCTATTGTAAATTAGGCCTTGAAAGCCAGACATAGGCACAATACTTTTGAAGGGTGTGAATTGGCTCATTTCTCCTAAAGAAGTGTTAATACTGAAGCCTGTTCTCATAAAATGCTTAGTACTTTCAGTCTGCTAAGAGCTAAGCTGTGATTTAACTCTGGTTTAACCCAACTCCATTTGACTGCAGTGACAACAATAAGCAAGGGCTATACAATTATGTATTTATGTGCTTTATGGTAAACTGTTGCATTTGGGAAGCGTTATGCTACTTGCAGAAGATAACTGTAAGTGGTAACTGGCAGCTATTGTGGTAGGTATCCTGTTAAATATAAGCCAAAAATTGAAAATATTGTTGCTCCCAATGAAGTAGAATGCATTGCAGTCCAACTAGTCGCTGACAGGGGAAGAAGAGACCTTAAGACAAACTGCAGTTCCAATTTGACAATCTGAACTAGGAGTGAAGGAGGAAAAAATAGTTTAGTAGTCTCTATTCTAGAATTTAATACTACAGCTGATAAAATCCTCACATCTTCCAGTGGCTCTTCTAAGTTTGTATTTATAAAAGATTTCATATGACCATATGATATTTGGGCTTTTCACCAAGTACACGAGGTATTGAAAAAATACTAACTTGAAGTGAAATTTCAAGTAGTTTAGTCAAAACATCTGCAATAAGCTATCCATTTAGATAGCCCAAAATATATTATTTATTTAAAATAGATTTCATAGCTACTCCTAGAAGCCAAGAGGATGATGCACATAATGTACAAGCAGTAATAGATTCCCTGGCGTTGGACTATTTGCAAGTCAGCTTGTCGCACATCACTGGTAAGTACTCATTGTAATGCAGACAAACACCAGCTGAATATCTGTGTGGTTTAATTTAAACATTTTACAAGAACCTTACACTATAAAGCATACTTTCATACTTACATGAAAGGTCTTTTTCCTGTAGTGAATGTAATCAAAACACTGAACCGGTGCCTTGGACATTAGGTTATAAATTTAAACAGCAAGCAGAGAATAAATACGAGCTGTCATGTATGACACAGACTTGTAAGAAATGTTAAAGTTAGCAATCAATCCTACTTCACTTGTCTGCTAAACTGTTACCTGAAGTCTGTTACTGGCTCAGTATTTTTCTGTATACAGTTAAAGCTTGGCGACTAGGTTTTAAAACACCAGCCTTGAATTTTAAAAAGTCGGTAAGTAAAGACTTGAACCATGTTGTATCTGTACACAGATCATAGCTTTCATTGGGTTGGGTATGCATGTGTATATTCTCACATAACACAGCCCTCAAAGAATGAAAACTGCTTGCTTGCTATGAAGTATCTCTTTCTAATTTGGTACAGTATGGCTGGTATTTGTAATCCTGCTTGCCAGTCTGTAGACTTGGTTCATGCTGTAGCTAATATGTATAAGAAAATATAAATACCAACTATCCCTGAAAATATCCCTGATTTTTTTTTTTTTTTTTTTAATGGAAGCAGGTATAGCATCAATAAACTTTGAATTATTAGAATTGAAAATACACAACTTTAGGAAGCTTTTAAGATACCTTAAGCTTATGTACATAGCCAAAAATGAGTGACCAGTTGTCTTCTGAGCTGACACCATCACAAGAATTTCCAGGCATTCTTCTCCAGAAGACACCTGCTTTTGAGAATTTTTCTTCTGTGAAGTATTAATATGTGGCGGTACCTTCTCTTAAGGTGAGAACATTGTGAAAGGAGAAAGAGAATCTATCAGAAACCTCCTTGAAATATTTGATGGCTTGTTAGAGTATCTTACAGAAGAAGCCAGTGAATCATCTTCTCAGAATGCAGGTGAGTAGACAGATGTCCTAGTTCAAGACATTATGTTCTGCTACTACTATGTTGTGGACAGCTTACTTTTTCTGTTTGCCTGCTAGCAAGTTAGCTTGCTGAGGGCTTTGTTAGGTTCTCATGACCATAGTTCCTGGTGTTCATTAATGGAACACAGCTCCCATAATGAGTAAAAAACGGCTTCTTGGCTGTTCTTCTCACTAGCAGCTCTGGGGAAAGAATCCACTGAAAGATGCAAGCTCTGTGAAACCCTGGTTTGGGATACCTGTGGTGTTTCCAATGTAGCAAAGATTTATTTGGTGATTTTTGCCTTATTTATAACCTTGACAATGCAGAAGAGGAGAAAGATTGAAACTGACTGTGGGTGGAGGAAATTTCAGTGGCCAAACTGAGTATTTACATTTCTTATTTTCATAAACAATAATGATAAAATAGATAATTTCTTTTCCCCCAAAATGTGTTAAACGGCAAGAATTAGAGAACATAATCTTTCTGCTTCATTCTTGTGGCAGAAACCTACTCCAGACAATTCATCCTCTTTTAGTGTGTTGCTTTTCAACTTGTAAGTCAAATGATTTATGGTTAGGATTCAGGGAGGGAAATGTTGACTTTAATTGGAACAGTGAGCAAACATTGCATTTACTTACTAAGAGGCAAACGGGGATGACTGAAACTTTACTCTGAAGTGGGTCTTGGGAGCAGATTCGTAGCAGGGGCTATTTTGAGGAAAATGCTGAACAGGGGAAAAGAAGCTACTCAGCCCTTCAGAGGCACCATTGTTACTGCAGACTGAGTATCGCTTTTCCCATCTTAAAGCTGGTAAGAACTGTCATCACTGGCTGTTGCACCCTGTGGGTAAAGGGGAGCATTTGGTGGTTGAGACAGTTGCCTCCTGTCCTTGTTCACTGGGAATGGCAGAAATAGGGCAGCAGCATTTTTCAGTGCCTGTACTTCTTTTCCCTGCTCTCAGACTGCCAGTGCTACTACCCAATAGGTGTTAGTGACTCCAATTTCCTCGTTAGAAGTATGGGATTTAATTCTTTTGGGGAAGAAGAAAGAGGTTATTTATAATTGAAACAATAGGATATATGATAGTTGTATCGCTTTTCAAAATTTACCATAAAAGTTGCCGCCCCCTCAAGGGGCAGGACATGTCATCATTTTAGACACCATCATTATAATGTTTTGTTACATTTAAACTCTTTTGATGTTAGTGGCAATAATACCTCTTAGCTACTAGGTAGAAGTAATTTTCCTGAAAAGAATTGCCTCTTCATTATTAACAGATGAGGCAAATGGGCTATCCAGTAATGAAATTCAAATTGCATCCCAAGAGCAACTGGAAAGCAACGCTGGTCAACTTAGACAACCTTCAATATTCTTACCAGTTGAAGGGTAAGATAATTTTGAATATTTGCATTGGCATAGCGATTGACAATCTTTTTTTTTTGTGCATCTGTAGAGGCAGCAGTAGGGTTTTAATAGCTTGCAAGTAGGAAACATACTGATTACATATGTCAAATGGAACGTGAGGTAACTTTCTCCTTTAGTCCAGCAGCAAGAGGGCTAAAATTAGATCCAGAACTTTTTTGCTCTTGCAAAGTGCTGATGGCATTTTTATTTCCATGAGGTTTACTCTACATATGGAATGAAATGCATTGAAAACTTTGTCACAGTTTTAAATTATTGTATTTTAGTTAAACTGTATTCAATTTATCTTTGTGACTTCTACACTGGTTTGTTTTGTAGAAGCTGGTCTCGTGTCCTACACTAGCCAGCTGCCTGGAGTTACCACTCTTCTGCAGCTCCATCTGGTGGACTGAAGGGGCAAGGACTTTTAAAGAAAATATTTTATGGCTTTATGTTCCTCTTAGGCTCCATTCAGAAGTTTTTGTTCCATCTTGTGACGCAGATGGATCAGAATCTACCAGTGAATTAATTAGACTTGGAGATACTCCTTATTCATTTTCCAAGAGAGAGGAAGGTGAGTTTGGGTGAAAAAAAAATTGACTACTCTGTAGTAATGTTTCTAGGCTTTTTTTTCTTTTTTCTTTTTTTTTTTTTAATTTCTTTCAGACAAAGACTTTGTTTTAAACTCTTATTTTACAAAAAAAGCCCCCAGCCCCCAACAAGCAAAAGTACCTGTAGGTGATCTTGCTAAAGCTAAAATTTCTTAGAAGCATTCCAGACACTGTTTTTCATGACTCTTGAGCTACATTATTTGGATAAAGGTTTGATGTTTGATTTCTAATTCATTCTCCCTACAAAGGCATTTTTGTTCAGTCGAATAAGAGATTTCTGAAGCTTTTAATTTATTTCATTTATTGCAGTGTAAAATATATTGTTTAAGACTATAAAAAGACTACTAAGTTCATTCTTTAAGGAAGACTCGTTAGGAGTGTGTGCCACTTGAACAAATAATGTGCGCACCACTTAAATGGAGTCCATTCCTATTTCCTATAAGAATATTCCTATTCTTATTGGTGATTAATCTCTCCAAATGGAGGCATAAAGAAATATTATGAATTTGAATGGAATTACAGGTAAGAATTTAACAGACCTATTTTGATCATAGCATGGATTGCTAACACCAAGTTATTAACATACCAAAAATTAAAATTGTCCATCTGAACAGTTCATAGCAAGATGCTTTATAGTTCTTAATTTAATCTTTTCCAAATGCCACTTCTAGAATTCCAGTTCCCCGAATTGTTACCAACAGAAAAGGACAAGGGGGTGGAAAAATTTAAGAACTCAGAGGCTATTGCAACATTACCTAGATGGTTTGCTGAAACTGAAAGGGCCATTGTAAAGGAAAAGGAAGATGGTGACTAATCATTATTCTGATAGTTAATCTACCTGATTTTTGACTAAGGGGTGTAGGGTACTAGAGCAGAACCTTAGTCATGGACAGACCTGCTTTAGCCATATTTTGAAAGAAATAAATCCTTTTCAGAAATTTTATATTTTAGTATCCCAGAGTACGCAAACTCCATTATCTGAGGTATTTCTGCTTAGCTAAGATTCAGCTCTAGCTAGGTTTTTTCCTTTGTGGTTCAATAAGCAAAATCCTAAAAGTAAAAGGTCCTTGTGGAAGACCCTAGCATCCAAAATCATGTTCTCAAAGGGGCTTTCATGCTGTTCTTAAGGGCAGAGATGGATAGATTGTGTATGGGGTGAATCATTCTGACAGGGGGCAGCCGTCTTCTCCAATTGTCCCTGGCCTCTGCTGGCTATTGCTGTGTTGTCGCTTAGAATTCCTGCACACGTGCTGGCTTTTCCCAGCATGTATCTAAAATAACTACAGGGAAAGTAACAGCAAATCGAAAGCTATTTACTGTGTATACGCATAGCTCCACCCATGCGGTATGACAGCAGTATATTCATGTACATATCTATACATACCTATATACAGACATGAAAAACTTGGTGCGCTTAGAAAAGTAGTGAGAGAGGGAGAGGCTTCAGAATGCATCTCTGTAAACAGAAGAAAAGTAACATGGTAAGGCATAAAATGTTACAATACTGTTCTATCCAATCCAACAAAGGTGGTAGCTAACCTTAGATATTTAGATACTTCCATCTACTATGTCTGGAGAATATAGAAAACTAACAGTCTGCTTTCACACATAAAGATTAGGCTTCTTTGTATTTGTCTCTTAAGGATCAATGGAGTCTGTTCATACTACTGAACCTCAAAAAAAGAGTTTGAAAGCCAGTGCTACAAAACTTGGGGAGCCTATACAGCAGGCTATTCCTCCGCGACCACCATTTCAGCCTTCAGAGGCCAGGTGCCATTATCCTGGATGGAGAGATTACCACAGCTCAGCCAGCCAGTCAACAGCTTTGGCTAGCAGTCAAGGAGTAAAAATTCCTATGGTAAGTAAAAACCTATCCTTTGATTTTTATCTTCAGTTCAAAGAATTTTGGATTTTGGATTCATTCTTCACTGAGTGTCCAGAGAGGAAGTTAATTTGAGGGATGTGTTTATTTTATACATATACACATCTCCATAATCAATGTAACTACACAGTTTACAATATAGTAAATAAAATTATGATAGCGTATTTTTATTCATCTATAAAATCAGCATTGATTTCCATATGCAAACCTGATGTATGACCTTCCTGTCAACATTCTCCTGTGAAATTACAGAAAACATGTCGCTTTTTTATTTCAGCTTGAAAAGTCACTTACACAAAAACCTGAAGATGTTTCTCGTAGTCTTCTTTTATCAAGGAAAATCCCTGGTGAGAGAGAATTTTGCTTCCTATAGTGTAACTCTTAAGCATCAAATGTTGCATTTATTTTTATTGGCAGTACAAGAAATGTGGTCTTGAAGCTACTACTGCATTTATTTTTTTTTTTTTCATTTAGCCACAAGTTCATATTTCTATCTCGGTCTTATAGAGAAACAAAAATAGGTTACTTTTAAGTTGTTCACTGTGCTGGAGAAAAGTAATTTGTGTCCTAAGTTCAACTCCTTTCTTGGTTAATCCAGGTAAGATGTGCCTGTCCTACAGAAATCTCTCCTAGCAGGTAATTCCCATGGCTGAGCTTATTCTGAGCAGAGAAACATGGACCAAACAAGCCAGTTTCAACTCTAGGAAAAAGCCATTAACTGCTATTGTAGAAAAGGCTTAGAAGCCAGTTTTCAGTGCTTATTTTCTCTGTTGCCTGGGAAACACTGCTTACCTTTCTAGTTTCCATAGCATTCCTATGACACTGAACATTCAAACTAGAGAAATTACCAAAATGAAAGTCACAACTGCGTAACCACAGTTGCTTTGTCACTCTGTTAACTTTGAATAATTTGGTTCCAAAGGCCACGGATCACCTCTTTTTTTACTTGTTCCCCACATTAGTAGGCACAGTGCAGTCTGTACCATCAACTAACACTTACCTGTCATATGCTTCTGCAGCGGGAGACAAGGTGGTATCAAATGATGCTGAGGACAACACGGCAAAGGTAGATGTTGCATCTTTACCTTATTTGTGGAAGTTCAGTCACTATTTCTGGATGCTTAATTCTCCTCATATCTTGTGGCACTTCTGGGCTTTTTTCAAACCTGCTTTTGGCTTGCTTGCTTCAATATACAATCAGGGATGCAAAGTTGTTAGACTATGACTATGTACAGTTTATAAGTCACGTCAGTTCTTTCTGGAGGTGATTGCTCCAAGAACTCTAAGTGCCAGTACCTATAGAGTTCTAATTTATCACAATCAACCAGTTACTAGTTACTTTAGTTTTAATCAAAGATTTATAAAACAAAGGGTACGGTCATGTCCTTTCTCTGAAGTGTATCAGTATCCTAAATTAGTAAGATTTTGATTTTCTGGGGTTGTTCAGACTCAAATAAAATTCATATTTTGCTCCCTTCTTAAAGGTCACCAAACTGCCTGGCTGTATTATTTCATCTTATTTCATTGCATTGTCTCTTGCTTTTCAAAAACTGAATAATGCAAAACAAATAAATAAACAATAAAACAAAATAATGCAAATGGATCAGCAGATGCCATTCCGTGCTTGTAGAAACACGTCTGTGTAGGAAATTCCTTGCTCTCGAAAACACTTTTTTTTTTTTTCCTTCTGCAACCACAAGAGGTACTCACAGACTTAATTTGTTCCAAGTGTTTCAATAGCCTTTACTTCTACATTGTCTGTTTAAAACCTCGTCTCTGTTTAAAACTCACTTTTCATTGGTGTACTTGCAAGTACATACATGCCAACCCTGAATCACTCCAGTTCAAACAGATAAGTTACCAGTACTAAACCAGTGTAACTAAATGGCATGAGAACATAAGAGTTATTAGTTTGCTGTGAGTTGCAGCTTAGTCTATACTCAGTGAGGCTCAGCTCACTTGCGTTGCTTTGCATTAGTCCCAGGTTGAAGAGGTGTATGTAGGGATAGTCATATAACAACCTAGACCTTGTTCTTCTGATACAGTGGTTTAGCTGTAGATGATTCTTAAACTAATCATCTATAATTTTGCTAGTCTGTTTCTTTAAACATCTAATTCTCTAAAGCATGCTATTTTCATCAGGGATCTGGACATATAACTACTTTTGTATATACAAAAAAGTACTTATATATAAGTCATGGGGTTTGAGATGGTTCTCCTATAAAAGCTGTTGTAGTATCTCTCTGCTCTCCTGATCTATGATATTTCTGAGCTTTACTGGGAAGATCTTAACAAAATCTTAATTTACTCATTTTCCTAGGTTCCCTGGGTATATGGGACTTCACCTGCCTCCTCTTTACAGCAAAAACTCTCACTATGTGCTGAACAAGTGACACAGACTCCAAGACCTGAATCTAGATATCTGCCTAGAAAGGAAAGGCAAGTTCAGGTTTTTGCTAGCACTGCCATATACATGGCCACCCAGGCATCCTCCCCCTTTAAAGTAAGATCTCTTCCTCCTTGGCTGTGTGACAGTGAAAGATTGATTCTAACAGAAAGATATCCTCTTTCTCCTGATATATATGGATTTTCTTAAACATAGTTATAGGCATTTACACATTCAGCTTCTACTCAATGCTATAAAAATACGCTCATGCAAAAAGTAAACTGGAATTGTACAAGGTAATGCTCATCTTCAAGTTTTTAGAATAGAAATTAAATCTCTCTGGATTTTGTTTTAGCAGATATGAAAATTCTACCACAGATTCACTTGAAGAGTCTCTTCCCCACAGAACAACACAAGAAAAGCTATCTGAGCGAGAGCTTCATGAAGTGTCAGAAAAACTCTCTTGCAGGTTAAGTGAACTAGATACAGTAAGTGAAATCATTGTTGTATCTGAGCAATTTAACCTCAGTAATGAGAGTGGAGAGAACAAGAATATAGATTTAATATTGATGAAAAGGATACCTGCAATTAACACCTGACTGTAGACAGTTCTAAATTTCAAATGAACTATTGAACCTAATTCCCCCCCAAAAAATCTATCCAATAGATGTTGAAGAGAGCTTTGGGTGGGCACACCAGAGAGGAAGAGCTGGCAGATGAAGACAGCCTGTCTCAGCACAGTGACAGTGTCATGGACTATCGCCAAAGGAAAGCCGAGCGAGGTAACAATTCTTAGGCCAGTTAAGTATTAAGATGGAAAGGAATATTAAAAAAAAAATTCCTTCTCGCATAAAGCTGATAGTAACTAACTATGAGTAATTCAGTGTAAGTTTTGTATTGCTAGTTCACTTATATTTTGTCTTAGATCTAAACCTGAGCAACAGTAACAGAATTACAATTAAGTTCCCATTTCACACATAAATATTTATGGTAAAACTTTACTAAAAATACAAGGCAATCACAACTGCGGTAACAAATGTACGGAAAGCAGGGGGAGGGACAAGCTCATTGCTAGGACTGTGATTATGAAATGAGGGCCTGTTCACAAAACACTTCACTGCAGATTGTGCTGGACACAGCATCTCCATCAAAGTACCTTTTACATGTACTGTGCAGTATGTGTGCTGGTAGCAATATGAATTAATAACCACCCTACATGCACACCAGGCTATAAAACTATCATGTAGCTTGATCTAACCCACGTGCACAAAATTATACTGCAAGATGGAGCTGTTTGTGACCCTGGCATATCGACAGCCTCTCACCTTGAGCCACCTTCAATTGTCCTTGCTGATTTTTTCTTTCTCATCTTAAGTATCTCCTGGCAACTTTGCTATTACTTACATAAGCCCAAAATTTGTGATCTGGGGCAAGGATAATTCTAAAGGAAAAGGCTTTAGCTTTTTATGACATAATTTGTGCTAAACTTTTTGATTCTTACACTGTATGGGTTTTTGGGGGCTTTTTTTCCTTAATATTTGGCTGGAGGTTTGTTTTTTTTTTTTTGTTTCAAGTTAGGTACTCAGTGAATTGCCTTTCCTTACAGACACAGCACCTCTAAGGTATCCAAATAGGCCACGATCCCTTTCTCCAGCCTCACCCTCATCTCAGCATCAGCTCTTTTCTGAGTTGGAAGATAAACTTTGCAGTAATGGAACAGGCCAAATAAGGAAAATACACAGCCAGTTGCAAAAAGAAAGGGATGAAAGAACAAAAAAAGCAAAGGTAATTTCTAGGTTAGACCTTTTGGTTATTCTTACCAACAGCTATACTGAAAGCATTAGAACTGAATGCTTTTACTTAATGGGAGCATCTGGCCTACTTTAGTAATCCCATACTCTTGTTTCTGTAGACTGCTGAGGAAAAAACTTAAACCCCAAATTTTGGAAAAAAAAAAAAAAAAAAGAATTTTAAGTGGAAGAAGCTACTTTGACTCATACACTGAGCAAGTTAATGAGGTGCTCATACGGACTGGTTATTTTGGCTGAAAAGTCCTCTTATTTTTATTTTCTAGATACTCGCTAAAGCTTATGAAGCTGAACTAAGAATTTATGAAGCTCAGGAGAGGTTTAGACTTTCCAAGCTCAGAGAAGTCAACAGGGAAATGGTATGTGATGCGCTGTGGTGATTGTTGTTTCGGTTTTGTTCTAAATTTGTCTAGATGATCGGTCCAGGCACTGGGTATGTCTTTCGGGTACAAACCCAAGTTTTGTACATAGTTACAGCACTGTATGCTACTAAACAGAAGGACTTCTTTTCCTGACATGGGCAGAACCAAGAGACATGTCGTTTTAGATGTTTCAGCACTTCCATGTATTAAGAATAATTCCTATAATAATTAAGAACAACCACCATGCTTTTCACGAGGTGGTAACTTCAAGGCACTCAGATTTAAATAATTAAAGCTGAGTGAACAAGTAGATAGCTTCCATAGATTGGCTGAAACTCTACACACAGGCACTTCACACACAGACATACATCCCCAACAACTAGATTAATAAGGTTGGAGCCTCTGTACACAATCTGTTTAATATTGTCATAGTCTTTTTTAACTACTCTAAAAGTTGGGTTTGTGCAAGGAAGATTCTCTAATGTTATGAATATGGCAAATATCCATATGGGGTTTTGCTACTTTCTTACATACTACTGGAACAGCAAAGAACCTAGTAATAATAACAACATCCTAATAACATCAGCTGCACTGTCGCGTTTCACCAGCTTTGCAGCATCAGTCCAAAGGCTGCTGCAGTAGTGTTACGTGCTGCACAAGAGCTGAGATTATGCAACAGTGAGACTTAACCTTGATTTGAACCTTGACCTGCATTTGGTAAATTCTTGCCTTCTGGAGAATCCAATTCAGTATGTCCAAATTCTCATTCTGAAGTTTCAAAGACATTTAAGTTCTGATATCCAAACTATGTGATCTGTCAGCCTTTCCCTTCTCATACCTGTTCTCCATCTGTTTTACATCTGCTCCTAAGGAACAAGAATACAAAGAAAACATCTTTAAAGAACCTCCGAAAATGCTTCAGCCAGTGAAGGTTTGTTCTAGAAAAACCACACCTCGGAATCCCAAATACAGCCAGTGGATTCCAAAACAAGGGACTGTGAAGCCAAAGAAAGCAGCTCCAAGTAAGAACTGCAAAACTATACTTGGTGGAAAACTGGCATCTTTTGAAAGCATGTTTTGAACTCCAAGAATAAAGGCATCAGTCCGACATATACCACTCAGCTGTAGCATTTTCCCCTTCTCTCTGCCCTCTATATGTCTGGATTTTTGTTAGAGAAGATAATGCTTTAAGTAAATGTAAACCACCGATGCACAATCAAAATTGTGACCCATTTGCTACCTCCTTAAAAATCCCTTGGATTATTTTCAAGGCTTGTTTCCATTACTGCTACTCCTATACTTGCTATACTATAGTCTGAGCTCAGTCTTTTGCTTTTTCTTTTCTGAGCATCTATCAGATTTAAAATTGGGTCTGCAGCTTGAGTGGGCTGGTGCTGAGCCATATACAGGTAACAGAGCTGACTGTCAATTGCTATCATCTTCCTTTCATGCCCCTGCCATTGTGGAGCCAACACTGTCACTGGTTTTGCTTAGGAAGTGAAGCTCCAAGAACAGCCAACATGCAATCCACAGGCTCAGTTTTGGTAAACAGCATTGTGCATGCTTATGATCATGGTATAATCCCCTACGGAGCTGACTATTGCTCAGGTACACTGCCTTATTATTTTTTCAGTGTTTAAGGGGCATATACTTGGTTAATACCCATTTCTTTCATCTCCCCATCATCTTTTCTAGCCAGAAAGATCGAAGAGGTAATGGGAATGAGCTTATTATGAGTTTATTTTACACCTCTTTACTTGACCTGGATCTGTCACTACTACTGCTGTATTAGTTGCTGCAACCAGTGAGAGCCAGATAAAGAAATCACTGATTAGTGATGGTCAGAACCATTTGAAGAAAGAAGGGGACACTTGTCTTAATTGCATGTGGTGGTGGTATAGGGAAATAATGGCTGAGATATAAAAGCAATTCTTCAGCAGGAAAAAAAACACCCAACCACAAAACAAACCAAAAAAAACCACCAACAAAAACTTGAGATTATTTTCTCCGCTGCTGCGCTGACAGAGTGATGTTATGTCCTGCTGGGTTTAGGCTGACATCATAACAACAGCATGGCAGTTGTATATAGTGTTCAATCTAAAGTATTTCGTATCCTAGGCTGACACTGCCTGGAAGATTTTACCAATAAATGTATTCTCCAGGAATTTATTGCTTACATCTGTCTTTACCTTGTAGCGAAAGTAAGAGATGATGACCTCCTATTTCAGCTACTGGAAGAGTTTCCCCACCTGCATATTTCCCACCATACTATGAATAAAATGTGGCGGCGGCAGCTTGCACACACTGAGCAACTTAAGGCAGCTTCTGGCAGAACTAGACCACAACTCCAAAATGAAGTGAGCATTCTTATTCTTACATCTTAAGTACCAGCAGGGATAGTACCTCTCACAGAATAGTTAACAGACATTAGTTCGTATTGCATAATAAAGTAGTAATAAAATCCTCCTGACTCTTTGTCTGCAGCATATATAGGGTACATGCACACCCAAAGCACAGTATAAGATGTGTATCTAAGCTTGGTTAGTTAAATAGGGATGTACACATCTACACACGTGGGTTCAACTTTTTACCACCCACTTGAATATAATGTTCATTTTTTATACTAGTTTATCTAGTACTGCCTAGGATTGCTACTGCTTTTTTAAAAACATTTTGTAGTTTCAAATGCTTGTTCTGAACAGTCTTTTAGTTTAAGAGTTAGTTATGAGATACAAAAATTGATTAATTCTCAACATAAAAACCAAAACATAACTATGGGGCAATGATTAAAATGCTACACACAACTGCCTGTCCTGCAGAATGATGGAAGTAATTAGGTTTTTTTTTTTTTAAAACCTCCAGGTTCAACAAGCCCTTAAGAAGCATGAGCTGCTTCTTGCAATTATTAAAAAAGATCAAGACCATAACAAGAGACTGGTATGTTCTTTGAAGGATATTTGTTATATAAGACAAAAGTTTCATGTTGAACTAGCTCGAATGCATATCCTCTGGTCCATGAAAGTGGCGTTTTATCTTACAACAATTTTATGCCTTTTGTAGCTGTGGGCTCAAATGCCATGTAATCTGTTTGCTGTGTGGCTACGGAGGTCATGGGAATGAACATTATTATTACACTGCACTGCTGCTTCAAAAGTCCAAACAAATTCTAAGAATGTGCCAGGAGGAGCCACTTCAGGCTCCTGGTGTTGCTGGTGAAAACACCAGCTACCTTGGCAATGCTGACTCCTTAATTATATAGTGCTCTGGTTGGCATCATTTTGCTAAATCAGTGGTGTCTAAAGCTTTAAACCATAAATGCAGTGTAAAATTGGGGTAGGGAGAAGGTCCTTAGTAAAGGACCCTATTTATTTGCTTCACTTGCGGCAGTATCTATTGGAAGCTTGGTGGTCTGACAGCTACTGTTCTACATTTAGCAAGAATTTAAGCAACATATCGGCCGACAGAAATGGGCTCAGAGTAAACTGAGAGAGAAACGCCAGCAGATTGCTCGAGCCAGGAAATATTATGAAGATTACCGGGTTCAGCTGCGTGCCAAGATGATGCGGGCTAGGACACGGGAAGAAAGGGTAAGTACAAGACGTCTTGCTCTGCAAGCGTGGAATTCTTTTTGGAGCCCAGCACTGAGGACCCAAACTCTGGTAGTGCAAATACTGGTACAAGCAGACAGAGAGCACGTTAAGTGAACAGAGCGTAGGAGCTAGCATTAAACGGTTAGTCAGTCAAGGCCTCAGAAGAAAAGGTTCCTTCTTTGGAAATGCTGATACAGTTTAGGGCAGACCACTGTAAAACGAGAAAGGGTGCTTTAGGGGGTTAAGAGATGGAGAGAAAGGGTGACTATCAGTATGGAAAAACAGGACTGGTAACATGAGAAATTGGGGAAATGAGTTTTCAGAAACCGTAGGTTTAAGAGGTTGTTCCTATAGTTACTATCCAAAGAAAACAATCTAAATCTTCAGTTAAGGAAACTGATCAAAAAGACAGCTTTGTTATTCAGTCATATTTGTTAAACAAAGTGGACTTTTTGGCAGATACAATCTCTAATTAGGGCTGGACATCAGAGCTAAGGAAAGCAAGTAGAGTTATTACACTTTGCAAGAGCAGATATGCAATTCTCAACTTCTAAAATAAAAGACTAGATGTTTAGTGCATAATCCACTATTGGTGATTTGAGAAGTGTTTGCCTCCAGCTGCACAGTACTGCAGCTGATAAGCGTTCCTTTGTATAAACGGAAAGGCTGAGCACAGGCTGGATTTCCTGCTGCTGGAAATCTGGATGAAGGTCCTGAGGTTTGACAACAGAACACAGGGTGGGCTGTAAATCACAGCACGTGTGCAGAGGCTCTGGCTTGCGTTGTCAGGTTATCTGAAGTGATCTTAAAAACGTAATATACGTTTGCTGTTCTTGCTCCTTTCTTAGTCAAATGACTAAACTGACATGAACAATTTGCTTTATCAGAATTTCAGCTGAGTAATACAAATACAGCTCAGCTGTATCTACCACCATTACCAGATACATAACTCTGTACTTTTTCATGGGCAATGACCTCTCTTCATGTAATCACCATTCCATCAGCAGACTAAGCAGCTGAAAAATGTAAATGTATACTTAAAAGCTTCTGGGAAGGCTTTAGGTTTGCTTTTTTTAATTGCTGGCAGATATTTAAAAACTTATTTGAAGAAGGCTTAGAAATTCAGAAGCAAAGACTGAAGGACCTGAGAGCGTATGCTCAAGAGAAGCGAGCTGAGCAAAGAAGAGAGCATCAGAATGAGCTGGAGTCTATGGAGAACTATTACAAAGATCAGGTAAAGCTTAATCTGCAAAAACAGTTGTTTTGGTTTTTTCCACACTAGAAGTCTTTCCTTTCTTTAATTGGTTCAACTCAAACACGTGTTATGCTTAGTTTTCCATGCTAGCAGAAGCTTTATCTCAAGAACGCCAAGAAATCCAAACCAGAGAGAAAGCACAAGCACAAGTAAGTATTTGTAATTTTCTGTAAGTGTATTTTCTTTTTATGTGCTATGACTAATGTCTGTATTTCCTTTAGATGCTACAGAAAACAAAAAGAGAATTGAGGTCAAGGATGGAACAGGAAATAGAGCAACTGCAGGCAGCAATAATGCAAAGCGATGATGACACCTTTTTTCAAGAACTGGAAGCAGACAGACTGAAATCCAGACTTCAGATGGCTTCCTTCCAGTACAGCAAAAGCCATTTCTTGTAAGACTTATAGTAAGTATCACTGCAGCGCTCTCTCTGGCCAGGACTATAAGAGTCTTTGAAAGCTGCTTGAACAGGAATATGGTGTGTGACTGTGTTTTCCTCTAAAATATCTGGTCTGTCACTTTGATGGCCAAGGTTTAGCTGCTGGGATCTGGGATCTCTACAGCACTTTTATTGCTCACCAATAAAGTTTTTAAACTACTTTCTACCTTCTTAGTAAGGCTGAGATAATGTTGAGCTGCACACAAAGGAAGCGGGATGATTAGTGGAACATTGAATGCTAAGCCTCCCCTACGCCTGTGCTGGTGTTGCTGGAGTCGAAAAGCCACACTAACACCATTAGCCAGAAATTACTGCATTGGAAAACTCAGAAAGAACAAGAAGATCTTTAAAAGAACATCTGTGGTTCAAGTTTCCTGTGAAAGGAAAAGTTAGAGAATGCCTACAATAAACTTGACATAAAAATTGTTTTTTTCAATATATTAACCAAGGGAGGGGCTACTTATTCTATGTTTGCAGTTTTGGTGTTTCTGGCTTGTTAACAGCAAAGCATATAAAGTACTACTTCCTATGGTAGTGATGTAGCTGAAAAAAAGTAGTTGAAGGAGGAAACAATGTAAATTCTTCTAGAGCAGTAAAATACAAGCTACTGCAACAACTGAAACCTGGGAAGGACTTGTGGCCAGCATTCCTAATTATTTTCAACAGGGGTGTACTAATACGTGTATGTGCTGTAGGTGTTTCTGCGGGTATTTCAATTGTTGGATTTCACACAGGGTTTTCAAAAGTAGCCCATGTGTAAACAAGCAAAGTTTTGTTTCCACTGTTTCAAAAGGAAGTCACAGCAATGCCATACACAAACAGACGAGCAATAACAACCAGAGTAGTTTAGCATGTTTGGTCTTAGAAGCAGATTATTTGGACAGACATTTTGTAAGGGTGCTTGTATTTAGTACCCCATTTACTCATTTTACAGAGAAGCAGATTAGTTCTGGTTCTGTCAGCGTGAAGCTTGAGTAAATAATGATTAAAAATTCCAACATTCAGCTTTCACCTTACTTTAGGGTGTAAGGTCTGCCTGTAGGCAGAGTAGGAGCTGACAAGAGGCATTACACCTTTTCCTTATAGAATCATCGTGTGCTATAAACAGCACTTTGTTTAGTAGAAAATTCAAGTTTCAGCAGCCACACGTTATGGGCCCTACGAGATGCAAACACAGAGGGATGAATACTTCAACTGAGAGCAGATCACATAAAACCAAGCTAATAATTAGTGAAGCTCGTTACTGATATATTCTCCTCTGCTTGACAAAACTGCAATTTTAAAATAGTTTATCTTGGTAATGAGGATGAACTAAAGCGTCATTTTAAACAGGCTCTCATAGAAGAGCTCTTGCTTAAAACTGCATGTGTGAAAAGTGATATAAAATACTGGAATTAATTGCATTGCATATACCATATTTAAAGCTTGCCACGAGATGGTGTCACTCGTGGAATTGACATCACACTCAATGAATTAAGACTCATGCATTGGGAAGAAAAGAGAGCTAAGCAGACAAAAAAAAAGCCCCCAGCAGCTGGAGCTGCTTCCATTACAGATTAAACAAAACAGCAGTTAGAGCATGATTACCCTCACAAAAAAAAAAAAAAACCCAAAAGCAAAACACCCACAAAAACCAAAACCAAACCCAAACCCCAAAACACACCCAGTAAAAAACCTCCACAAAATGAGAAACCCAAACCCTGCCTTTCTTAACGACCCTTTCCAGGGAGCTACTACAAGCCAGGCTAATTGAAAGTCTTTATCTAAGAAACAATATTTATCAGTTAAGTTGATCAAATTTAACAAGTATTTACCATTTACCTTTTTTCTTCTCTTCAGGAAGATGGTTTAGCTTTGCTGACTTTTCAGACGAGACATCCATTCACCAATGCTGAGACGCCATTACTAGAACGTTTAACACAATCCTTATTGTAGGTAACAGAAAGACACCAATTTTGAGCATTTTCTCCTTAAACAGCGTTACTTAAAAATGATATTGTTACACTGTAAAGGAAATATTTAATTAAGAAACACTTAAAACTTTTAAAACCATTGATGCTGTGACAGTGCAAACAGCATACAATTTATTGCTCAAATTCTGCATGGGTACATACATTAAGTACTTAAAAACCACTTTATACAGATTTTTTTTGTTAAAGCTCATGTAACAGCTGGGTGAAAATACAATGATACCAATGCTAAAACACTCTGTAATAAATACAATGGAAATGAAAAACTAAGAACTGTCAGTTTGTGGAGGAGTAATTACACTTGTATAAACTAATTACAACTACAGACAAAGCTCTGAGGATGTGGCAGAGCCAGAAACCTACTACATAGTGTGAAGTCTAACAGATGGCACCTGATAACTGTGTGGTGCTGTTTAAGATCTGAAGCAGTCAGAGCATGCTACATTAAGCTGTATGATGCAGACTTGGGATATAGAAGCAAAGCTTTTACTTCCATCAATGCAGCCAGTTTAAATGCACCAGAAATTCAATACAGATGTAGTGTTGTAGAACAAGAATTTAAAAAACGGCTTGTGTGCTCTGGACTTTAGTACAACACAAAAATTTGGTACAAATAAATCAGTTTAGGGAAACTGAAACTATGTGCAAAAAAAAAATTAGAATACATACTGTACAAAGCACCATTACAAAACTCTTTACACCGAGAAATTAAATCCTCTGAAACTCAACTGTGTACTGTATATTGAAATCTACAAAAGTCACTGTTCATAATTAAACATTCATAATGAAAAGCAACAGCAAAAAACCATGACGTGACATCTCTCTAAAACAACTAAAGACTGGATAAAGTAAAACCCAGTAAGAGGGACACATTGAAATAAATATTCACATTAATCATGGGGTGAAAAGTCCAAGGTTAAAATGCAATATTAGGCTTAGCACCTTTTTGAGGGGAAAGTAGCTGACATGATCTTGAAACAAAACTTTGAAAGGAATCAACCCTTTAACATTTTCAGATAAACATCTGATGAGGTGCTTTAAAGCTCTCAGTCATTAGGAAGGTAGAAAGGCACTCAAAATACTTGGTATATTCAGCCTCATCCGTCAGCTATGGAAATTCGAATGTAGATTTGTCTACTTTTGCCTGTAATATATTAAATTTACAATATTTATCTGTGCAGTTAAAAAAAATTCTCTATGCCCTGCCAAAACGTTTGGCAGAACAGATGTACTGCTAAGGCTGCTGTGAAAATGAACGGTAGTTATCAGCTGAGTCAGAGTCTATATTCTGCAGAGCTCATCTCCTCCTCCTCAAAAAAACTTTTATGACATAAGGGTGGCCATAACTGTGCCTTCAAAAATCTACCAGCCCAAGCGGGCTAACAGGGAGAAGGTTGCTGGGAGGCGGGTGTGGATGGTGTGGTCAGGAGCCACAACAGAGACAGTCTTTTAGCTAGTGCTGAGGGGGCTGCCTGGTGCAGAGGGGACAGCACTGTCCTTTCCCCTCCAATCACCTACCAGAGCACTGGCTTCTCCCAAAGGCTGGATCAAGCTGCATTTTACACTTTTCATGCTTTATGACCAGGGAGGCTGCAGCCAGAGCCTGAGCAAGAGCAGGGGGAAAAAAAATAATCACTTTTCCAGTACTGGAGTATCTATTCTGTGAAGAGGGGTCAAAAGAACCTGTCCTTGTGAAGTCTCTGTACGCAGGAATTGACATCACACCGTAAAACTTGGCGGGGGCTGTATGTGTGGGTGTGAAAAGGCCTTCAGGAGTGTCTGAAGCAGTGGTCCCAGCCACAGGCAGCAGAACTGAGTACGAAACACTGGCCAACGACCCACTTTGCTCTCCCAGGCAACCTGGCCAGATGTGGAGGTGGCTTCTCTGCTAAGAGGACTACCTGAAAGCTGTGAACTGGGGATCCCAACTGGAGATGCAAAAATAACAGCTGTTGTACATGAGTGTAATCGGCCCTTGAAATGAAGAAAAAAAAGGGTCTGACATATTTCAAACCTGGCTGTCAAAGCAAGTTTCTTGGCTTTATGTTTACCTCCCTAAGTAGCCTCATCCCTGCAGCCAGCCCAGAATGGGAAGCGTCTCTTAGAACAAACCTTCCAGCAACAGCTGTACAAAAAAAAAATAATCAAATGAACTCGTGGATTTGGCTCACCAGATTCTTACCACAATTCTACAAAAGCAGTCCATTGCCCGCTATTCTAATACACAACATCCAGCAGTAGTTTACTCACTGCGCCAGTCAGATTTGGCAGAACAAAATTAAGTTCAGGCTCCACAGAACAGACAGAAAATTAGCCAGTTCACTGTGAGACTTACACTGCAAAGATGGAACAGCTCTTTACATCCCATTCTTTCAGCATTTTCAATACCCCTGACTTTCTTCTCGTTGGCAGTGTAAAAACAGTGCAGATTTGATGACTAATCATAACCTAAGTTAACAAAACGCAACACTGATTAGAAAAAAATGGCTACTTATTCCAAATGTTCACACCGCTGAGAGGAGAATGCCACCATCTCTTAAGCAGACTGATTTATCTACACACCATGAGCAGATCAGACAGATCTTAACTGAGAATTGTCAAACTAAGTTCGAAGTTCAGTTCCCTCTACTGGTAGTGCATTTTATTTCCCCTTTGAAGAGATCAACCCATGTTATAATTCATATATATACTTACTTCCATCCCTACAATCAATAAATTATGTGCTTTTAAAACCTCATTTTCAAAGCACATTACACATAGTTCATACACCGGCTTTCCTTAGTTGTAACTGAAACCCACATATCATGAGCAGCTGGACAAAGATTACAACATGTTTTACCTGATATATCTTTAGCATCAACAAATACAGAACGTGATTTGGCTGCATTCAAACACGCTTTGGTTGACTGGACAGGATGGTTTCTGAAATGAACTGCTGAGAGGCTTCTGCTGTCAAATGTCACCTCATCAACACGCTTAAAAAGTTGGAAAATGCAGTGTTTAAAGTCAAAAGCAACAAAAAATACTCTTGACAGACTTGTTAGAAAAATGCTGTTTTAAAAAAAATCAAAACATCTACTGTTCATTAAAAAAGGTCTATTCTACACACAAGTACTGTACCAAATACAGTATGTGTCACTCACACTAGAAATTTGTTTAAGGAATCTGACAAGTGATATAAATAGGATCCCAAAACATCGTATTTGTAATCCATGCCTGAAAAATATAAAAAAAGCCCCCTGTGGTAACATTTAAGTTTGAATTTACATTGCAGAATATAATGTTTTACTATAAGAAAACGCAGTTAACATGTAAGTGGCTTTAATTAAAAAGATTAATGATTTTTTCAGCCAATTTTATGCAAAGTTAGAATAATCCAAAATATTTTTTCCAAAAATAGCAGGTATAGATGCTGTTCAGTATCATACATCTAAAACAGGTTGAAACATGACTTGTACCGACTGCTGAAGTTGTGTCTTGGTATCTGAGAATAGAAATCAGGTAGGCAAATATAATAGATCACCTATTACAAAAATAGTAGTAGTCTTTAAGTATAGAATACTGCTTAACTGTTGAAATGTAGGAAAAGTCAGCATTCTGTATGTTCAAGATACTAGTTTTTAATAGCAGCTGAATGATCCTGTGGCAGAAACCACAGAACCTATTTTCTTGAAATAAAAAAAAAAAAAATTAATTCCAAAGTTGTCCTTTCCCTCCCAGTGTCCTAGTGTAGAAAAGGGAAAGTTTCCTGTATTTCAAGCATTTCTTGAGTCTTGGCTGAGGGAAGGGCTTTCTGGCTGACAGGAGTATAAATAGAGTCTTGGGGAAGGCTGTGAAGGGTCATTCCACAGCAAACCCACACGTTTCTTCAATGGCAGTTAGCAGCTTCTCGTAGAGCTTCTCGTAGCTCTCATAAGGAGGAATGTCTATTCGGTTAAAGCTGTGGAGAGAAGGCAGAAAAGTCTCAGCTCCCCAGAATGTCAGGCATCACCCAGCAAAGTTCTGTTACACTTCATTGATCGTGCTTGAAACAATGACAAAGCAATACTTAACAAGGCCAACAGAACTTCACAGATATAAAAGCAATGTCTAGCTTTCACACCTTTACTACTCTGTAATGGATAGTGTTTATTATGTCAGAAAAGGAGGGGGGGGGAAAGAAAAAAAAAAAAAAAAAAGACTGCTAAAAATACAGAGACAGCAAATTGACCTTATTCTATAGATCACAACAGAGGCCTGAAGAAGTCTTACCAGGTATGAGCTTTTGGCAAGTTGTTAGTGCTGGCATCAATCTGGTGTATTGTAAATAGTCGTGGGCCTGCAGCACCTGAAAATCCAGAAAAGATCTGTACTACTACTGTATGGCACAATATGAAATTTCTTCGTTGCACTGCAACAACAAAAAAGTAACTAAAACCATAAAAAGAGAGAAGCTGCGCAGAAAGAAAGGAGAAATCATAAACAGGCAGGATAAAAGAAACCTCACTGTGCTTATCAGACAGATTCCTCCTCACCACCCACACAGGATAACTGTCCAGTTATTTAAATCATTGAAAGATAAAGAAGATAACGATGAGTAAAATACCTGTTTTACACAGTGCACTATATATTTCTAACAGCTTTTAATTTAACTTCTCTCACCCTTCTTAGAGCACAAAACTTACACAACTGTTTCTGTCATTTTATAACAGGAAGTAGTGGCCAATTCCATACAAAGATGAGATGAGATGAGATGAGACTCGATAAGAGTCAAAATACCAACTTATAATTTTGTTAAATTAATCTGAGCATGGAGATCCCCTAGGTACAGTAGGGGTAAATTTAACTTGGAACTGTTCTGGGGTGGTGAAGTTACACGGTTTGCCTCCACCTTCTGCATTGTTAAACACCATCTAAAGTACCATACTTTGCTTAAAGTAACTAGGGTCTTAAAAAATTCCATATTCCTGAGCTTCTAATGCACCTGAATATTTTAGAGGTCAAGAATAGAGGAAAAAGAAAACAAGGACTTCTGTCTGATAATAAAGAAAAACAGATTTCTAGAGCAACCGGCTTTTCTGTGTGGCAGCTGTTATCATAGCATTTGTGTTCTGATGGAATCTTCTATCTGTTAAAACGGTTTACGTTTCCCCTGGGCATTTTTCTCTTGTCTTGCGAAAGGGTAAAATAGGATAACTTGCATTAACAGAGCAGTATGGGTTGTGGCCAGAGCTTCGACAACAGACCCAGAGCTCTGACTGAAGTTCAGAAGACAGGTCGCTAATTAAGGTGATTGTTTCCGATCCCTGTGATTACATGGCTCTCACAATAAAAGCAGTCAGCATTAGGAAGTGCCTCTGCTGTCAGAATCACAGAATGCCACATGTTGGTGTTTTCTGGTCCCAGAGCTGTACAGGTGATGAGGGCTTGTGAAATACAGAAATTAAAAAACAGGCTTCCAGAGAAAACACAAGGAGAATCGCACTAAGATCTCTTCTGCTCAGAGCTTCTTGCCAGAGAAGGAAGTGTGTAATTTAAACAAAAGAGCCATTTACAGCTGAGTAACAAGGTAGTAAACACACAAGAAAGACTATTTGTGATTGTTCTCCATCAGACCATTAAAAACCACTCCTAAGTCCCACTGCAGCTGGTCAGGCTCCTATGCAGCTGGTGTTCCTGTGATGCTTCCTACGGCCCCCTCCCAGTACAGATTCGCAGTCCCTTCTGGAGAAGCCTCACCTTGTAGTGCCTTGAAGCCCTGCAGAGGCACTCGGGAGGAGCCAGTCACAAACTGAAGAAGTCGTGCTCTCCTCTCTTCATCAAAAAACTCCACAGCTTTCCAGAACCATTTCACGATGTTGCTGTCTGGGGTACAGTGTTTCAACCTAGTATTTGCCTTCCAGTCGTTAACATCAATTTTTCCCAGTCCACAAATGATGAGCTACAAATTAAAATTTAGAATGAGATATTTCATCATTCATCAATATAAAAATGTTTTTGAAGCTAGCCAAGTGACAAATAACTGATACTGAAAAATCGTCAGATTTTATACCAAAGGCAAATTATAACCTCTCGCTAATCTTCAGCAATGCATAAATATAACTTTTCTATTTTTTAATGTTATCTTTGTGCACAATCCATTTCTTAAACAGCCTCAATTCAAATTTAAGAAAAAAAAATAATAGATCAACCATTACATAAGCTTATATGAAAGTGTCTTGACCTACCAATTAAACAGAAGCACAAATTCTACACGTGTGAAGTGCACACAACATTCATGTTTGACCTCGGTATTTCTTTCCAGAGCATAGCTGAGAGTACACTTTGGCCGGTCCAACTCTGGACCCTCAAAGGTAATTTTGTTCTTGTCACACCATGTATGCAATACAAATGGAACTCCTCTCCTGATGAAGAGCTTTCAGCACTTCTAAAATAGAGTTCCACAATGGATCCACTTAAGCTCAACAGGAATATGATTATGAAGACATTTTCTAGTGATACTGGATCATTCCCTGTCTTACTCTGCATCTGCAAAGTGATTCTGGGTTAACAGTGCGGATGGCTCACACTGCTGTTCAATGAGAATATTTAGGCTAAAAGAAAAGCAATCACTGACATTCTAATACAGTGAACTGAAAAAAGCATGAATAATTTACCTTGTGACCATTTTATATGGCAAAAACCTCAGCTCCACAGCTAACAGACGGTATATTAGAATTCAGTTCTCAAACAAGCTTGGGATCTATGGGATTCGCCTTGACAGGATATTGTTTGGGTGCTGATCTTGACATTTTGTAGCCCATTTGTCGGCGACAGTACCAGAGAGCACCTTTCCTTATGCTGTATTTACAAGGCCATTTTAGTCTGGCATAACTCAGCTCTGAGAAACACAGAGCTGCCTGACATCAGAGTCAGGGCCGGGAGCACATGGCGGGAGGTGGAAGGGAGCGACAGACTATTTTCCTGGCAGCACTGAATTTAGTATCGTGAAACTGCACCGTGAGAAATATGCACCACCACCTCTGCTGGAGTAATGTTCTCCGAAAGGATCTGAGGTCACTGCAGGTGCTTCTCCGTAGGTTCAGCTGGGTCTCCGGACATAGGAGAGGGTCTTCTACCACTTCTGCTGTTGCTACGAAATGCCGCCTTGAGAAACACTCTCCTGGCTCCGAGTGGAAGGCACAGGCAGTCTTGGTGACTATGTGACCTGCTCACCCCTTACAGTAACCATATTTCTTGCAGCAGCGCACCTGCAAACCCCTAAAGCACTGGGGACACAGCTCTGCCTGTTACTCAGCCTCAGAAAAATGCCTTGGGCTTTCGCTGTTACACTTGACGACGTAATGTGACATTAGTGGACTGACCTCTAACTCTTTCTCATCAAATGTCTTCAGCAGATGTTGTGGGATTACTTCATTAAATCCCTTCTGTAGAGCCAGAAACTGAGCTTCAATTCCTCGTAAAAACCGCCAGTTTACATACAGTCTGCAAGCAAGTGCAAATTGGTTTTGTGAAAGATGTATTCAAATACAATAAACCTGCAATTTATCCAGCCAAAAAAAAAATGATCTTACCGACAGGAATACACACACCACTACCACTTCGGGGAAAACAACAACATAACACTTAATTACTTCAAATAAGTAAAAGTTCCTCGCCACCACAGGAAATATAAAAACCTTGGAATAGATATTGACATACCTGACATATTCCTTTTTGTTTTCCTCTGTCACGGGGATGCTTTTGCCATTGGGTTTCAGTTCATGTTGAATAATTTCCCCGTATGCGTTGTGTTCTACACAAAACGTGTGATCCAAGACCCCTGTGATATCATTCTCACTGGTGGAAAGAAATAAGCAAGTGACTCAGTGAAAACATATTCTGCAAATATATTACACTCATAACGTGTATCTGACAGACATCACAATTCAGTTTTTCAGTAGCATTTCAAATTACTGTTTGGAAGCAAAAGATGAACATACATTTTTGCTATATTTTAAAACCATTATCAAAGTTTCAATGTTATATTTTCATAACACATGTTAATAATAGACAAAATTAATAAATGAAAATCTATGAACTGAACAGTTTACAGCTCAGTAATTATGTGTCCCCCAACCCTCAAATTTGAATACCTTGAGCATATTAAGCCTTCAAAGAAACTGAATTGTGCAAGAAAGGTGTTTCTTAAGTCTGCCTGAGCAGGAGATCAAAATATACTTCATTTCTTTTCAACTGGATTTAGGAACATTATCACATGTTAACGGAGACAGAATTCTAACACTGTAACACAGAATACACGGTACGTACAGGATCCAGACTAAGCTGTTATGAAGATCAGGGTCAACCAATTCCATATCATCCAGAGTAATTGGCTTCCCCAGCAACTGCTTATAGAAAGGCAACGTGAAGCCACCATCAATATAGTGTCCGTGAAATACAGCCATCCCCATTATCCGGCCAACAAAATGGAAATACGATAAGTGTTCCTAGAATTAAAAGAAGAGACTAAGCCATTCAGCTAAATAAGGCCTACAGGTTATATCTCATGAATATTAAATGTCAATACAAAGAAAAAAACCCCAACACATCCAGATCTTTTTGTTTTGTTTGTTTATACAGAGCACATTGAGTATACTGCTTCCAGGCCAGAAGTCTTACTACTAAGAATCAAAATAAACTTAATTTCTCCCAAAGGAAACATAAATCGACATCTTACAGAAAATTAAGAACACATTTGAGAAGTTTCTTCGAATTTGTGCAATAATATGACAATTTCTTTTTAGTACTGCTCAGTCTCTAGCAATACTAATGTGAGAATTAGGTTCCTCACTCTCCAAATGTATTTAAATTCTAGTCACAAAACAATCATTTACAGAACTCCTGTTACGAGTCATACCGGGTTGACTGCAGAGTCTGGGTTGATTTGCAGTGTATAGATATCATCTCGGGAATATTGGAAGAGACCATAATATGGATTCAGCATTTCATGGGACAATAGGTAGAGCCACTCCCTGAAGAAAAAAAAATAATTCATTGTTTACTTTAGACAAATGCATTCCTACACTGAGGATCTTTTCAAAATAGTATGATTTTATCAAATCTTAGCTTTAAACATAAATGTGAAAGAAGTTACCTCTGAACATGCTTAAATAAAGCTGAAATCAGAATTATTTTTATTGGTTCAGTAACTGCACAGCCCCTGACAACTGACATATTTCCCAGCTTTCCAAGATCCTTCTCCAGGTTACTTATTTCCAAGAGAGTTTCTGACTGTGATTATCCTTAATCCATTACACACTGCGACAAGAAAGACACCATGTGTTCTATTGACTGTACTACAGAGATGTTTGAGTCAAAGCTTTGCAAACCCATGAAGACACGGGCAGCGCAACAGCCTGGGTGCCAGCGGTCACTTGCTGTCCACCAGCAGCAGATGTAGGGGAAGTGCTGTTAGGGAGCATCATCTGCACTTTGCAATAAATACTAATGGTAAAAAAAATGCAATGAGTCAACACGAGTTTAGAATAGATCCACACACCAGAGGTAGGGAATATTTTCACTGAAGTAAAACCAGCATCTGTGCGATCGGCCAGTACAATTCCTAACACTGTTTTAACACGTGAAGAGTATATCTTCACACAATCAAGAAATGTCACTTCTTATGAGCAAGTGAAAAATAATCTCATAGACTCCTGACAGACTTTAGTTCCCTACTAACTTCTAGTTTTTAACATCTTGCTTCAAGCAGTAGTGACAATTTGCAATAAAGCATATTTTTTGATCAAAGTTATGCCACAAAGCTGAGTATTTAGTGGTATAAATTCTCAGATACCCAAGCTTTACTAACCAAAGAAAAACACAGTAATTTCAACAGATACCAAAAGCCTGTCCTGCATATATGATAGATGTCTGATGCGATCTGTAACATGCACTTTGATTTATTTGCAATAAATTACTTCTTTTTTTGATGCAGTTTTTCCTTTAAAAGACTATCTGAAAATATATTCTTCAGACATACACTCTGTTACAGAAATAAATATAAGTAAGGATAATGTAAAGAGAAACAGGGGTGATACAAGGCTGGTTTAGGATGGTGCAGAGGAAGAGACAGAGGACAGAGTGTTTACCTGGCAACACCTCCATAATCAAGGCCTTCCTCCCCACGAAATTTTATCATTAATCGTTTCCACAGGTCTTTTGGCCTCATCTTCATGACTTGCCTGTAGGATTCCTGTAAACACATAACACTTCCTTTTACTAACTGCTATTTCAGATAAGAAGCTACTACTGTGTATTAGAAATGGAGTTTCAGACTCCGATTCCAAAGGGGATACTATTAAAGGGGATATTATTTTCCTACATATTAACCAGTTTCTCAAGTCACAGGCTGTTACTTAGTTTTCTACAAACATGATAACACTTGTTAAATAAAACTGATATGTGAGAAGAACCACCTTCCATTAAATTTCCAGAGATGTCCAGTGATCAGAATAATATCTCTCTCATTCTCACATAACTTATAAAAAATTGAAATCTGTTTCAGTAAACTCCTTTTGTTTTGCATAAAGGCTCACAATTTTTGCAGTGTGAAAAGCCAACAGTGGAGCTTCTACTCTGGGTATAACGCATGTGCAAACCTTCAGCAAGCATCTTAAGAACAGAAGCATCAATGCCATCTCAGTAGATCTACAGAATTATTCCTCTATCAATAAGACTTCACCAAGAAAACACAAAAAGAAAGCCGAAAGAGGCAGAACTAATGCTAATTTTAAAAAAGCAACTAAAGCAAAAAACTCCAGTTTTTATTTATGTCCAGTATCGCTGCCCTAATCTTCAGCTTTACAGAAGAGAAGAGCGAGGTGTGTCTGGGACCCAACATGCTCAACCTAGTTTTCAGGAGAACATATAGTTTTCACTGCAGTACAGCAGCCTTTCCTCCCTTCTAATTTAGCTGATTATGAAGCGATTTGATTGTCTCCAAAGGGAAGACCAACACAAATCTTTCCTGGCTGGGAAAAAACTGTGACAACACAGTGGGGCTATCAAGTTTGTGGGTGGGGTAAAAATGCAAGAGGGATGGGTGGGATGGGTGATAAAGTTCTCAAGAAGACAGACTGTTCTGCAGAAAAACCCAATGAATTATAACTGCATTTAATCAATTCAGTGGAATAAAAAACAAAAATAAAACACAGATACCAAAATAAAATAAAATGCAGATATCCCAGGTCATTCAAAAGCCTAGATGATTCATAAAATTGGTCTGACTTGGGGCTGGGGGGAATCAACTGGAATTGAGATAGATTCTAAGTAATCCAAACTGCAAAGATGAATGCTATTCAATAGTAATCTTACATAAGTTATAATAGATCAAAGATCACTAATCATTTCAATTTGTAGCATTCCCTCTGTAACAAGTGTTAGAGTTCTTATATTCAAGGAAGAAGTGAGACACTATCTTGAAATACATGAAGTGCTTGGACCCCCCGCTCAGCCCCTGACACACTCTGTACATCTCAAGCCACCTCACTTTTCTTCTCTACAGGGTAAATACATCTACTTTAATTACACAACTTCTGAACATCCCCTTAAAATGCTTCCTCTTCCCATTCACCACCTGTAAAATTCCAGCTTTAATCCCAGACTTCAAGATTTCATTTGACTGAATGACTTCTTTAGACAGTTATGAAGAACCCTCCTCCCCTCAATGTTAAGAAATGGGTCAAACTCCCAAATTACCTCAAAAATCTCTTCCCTGGAGACCTCAATACGACAATGGCCAGCTTGAGGTTGCTGCTGTGACAGCTCTTGCCTGAGGATCTTGAGTTTCTGCACGAGGTCTCGCTTGTAGCGCGGCACGGTGAGACACTCAGCGTCGTCGGGGAGCTGGCACAGGGACACCACCTGCTGCTGCTGCTGGTGCTGCTGGTCCTTCAGTTGATTCTGGCGACTAGCAACACACACAGTTGTTTGTGGACATTCACATTATATGTCCCCGATTCTCTTCAGATGTTTCTTAAAGGTTAAGCCTTTGTAACTAACCTACTTTCAATTTACTATGATTATTACTGTGATTACACTAAAAACGTCCAGGTCCAGTAAAAAAATAACTTCAGAGAGATTTTATCCTGAGCAAAGACATGTGCTTCTGTCTTTGTTGGTAACTATCAGTTATTTTTAGGGCTTGTTATTTCTATTAGTACTACTCTACAAAGTATGTAAAAGGTTACAGCACTATTTAATAAGGTATATTAATAAGGTATACTTATATATACTATAATAAGGTATTATCCATACAATTTTACTACTAACCTGCTGACAATGAATTTCTCAGATACGATTGCCTTATTTTCTTTGCGTGTTTTGCCTTCCTCTATTTTAAGATTCAGGGCCCTGCCAAACACTGCGCCTCTAATCTACGCTCAATACCATCGCCTGTTTTAAATGGCTTGTCTGAAAAAGAGCAAGCTTACAAAAAGCTGTTTGTACTGGCAGCCTGGCAGGGACCTTTTCCCTTATACCTGGCCTAGTCTGGACCACAGGAATGTGGGAGTTCACATGTAACTAATTGACACAGATAAACAAGTATTTTTACTAGCAATTCTGAGAGATTTTGTAAATCTAACTTCTTACTAGTAATAGTAAATTAATCGTGTTGCAGAGATGTCCTCTCTTGTGCTGTTTCTTGTACGCAGTAAGTGTATATTTTTATAGCTTTTTAGTATGGCATTTCCAAACAACACAGGATAAAAGTTGTGTTTTACTGAAACCATGAGGAGAACATCTCTGTGTGGAACATGTTAGAATACCCTGAATTTACTGGATAAATAAGAAAGGTTAAAATTCTGAATGCTTTCCAGTGGAATGTTAATAAATTGTTTTTTTAACATCAAAGACCAAAAAATATTAGATGGAATCAAACACAGTTTTAATATATTTTAAAATTTCAGCTTATTGTCTGTTTTGAAACAAGGTCTACTAGAAAGCTCTCCTGGCCAACCAACTCCAGCAGGCTTTTCCACAGGAACACTCAGAATTGGTAATTAAAGTAAGCGGAAAGAGGTGTTCCCAGTTTGCCTTGTGGTTCTGACAGCTATTCTGTTATTTGCAAACCTTCTATTTAAAGCAATTTTGCACAAACCACCCTCAAGGGAAACTAACGCCAGGTGACCAGGAAATCTTTATCAGTAGTCCTACAAGCCTAACATTTAGAAACCACTGCAATGGCACACATTGTAGATCACTTCAGCAATAACTCAAAACTTAGTATTAATAATAATACCTCTTTGCTCTTGGGCCCTAAAGACGGAATCATGCACAGAAATCCTACTTTGTACTATGCCCTAGGACACAGAATGCAGGAGTTAGCTCAATCCATTTTGTTGGTTTCACTGTGGTTTGTTGGGTGGGTGTCAAGAGGATGGGGCCAGTCTTCTTCCAGTGGTGGCCAGTGACAGGACAAGAGGAAACGGGCACAAACTTGACCATCTAAGTTGTTCCATCTAAACATGAAAAGGAACTTCTTTACTTTGAGGGTGGCAGAGCCCTGGAACAGGCTGCCCAGAGAGGTGGAGACATTCTCAGAGACATGTCTCTGGAGACATTCAAAAACCACCAGGACATGTTCCTGTGCAACCTGCTCTAGGTGGACCCTGCTTTGGCAGGGGGGGTCTCCAGAGGTCCCTTCCAACCCCATATCATTCTGTGATTCTGTTGTTTGTATCTAGTTCCTCTTTTTTTTTTTTTTAATAAAGATAAGGACACCTTAACTTTATTCTCAAGCTGATCGCACTGGTCTTACAGTAAACTACAGTTATTTTAAGTCAATCCAGAAAAACCAAGCCATTACAATAATTTAGAGACACACACTCAACGTGGTTCCAGAATATGGCTCTATGTCACTTGTACTACGTGCATGGTCATTTCTTTTCACTTGTGACTAGTTTTAAATGAGTCTCACAAACTGTATTTACCTGATACACAAATTAAAGCAAAATCCTTGTTCTGTCTTCTGAACTTTCTAAGTCCATAAGGACAAACATGTGAAAATATTCCTTGTATATGCCTACCGGAGAAGGTAGTAACTATATACTGAAGTGAGCGTTTGTTCATACTACCTTTAATAGTAGAAAAGAGACAGTCCCCTGAACACAAAGTGTCAGTCTTAAAGAAAATGTCATCTCTGAAGCGAGCACGAACTTGAGATCTATGCATCAAATTAAACCAATCTAAAATAGGGCAGTACTAGGAGGAGAAAAATAAAATGCCATCCTCCATATTAGACTACAAATAGTCAGTGCAGTATTAGCTAAACCATCTGCAGTGCTTAAAGTAATTAAATCTAATTTCTTAGTTTGTTTTCACAGCTGAATGACTGTGCTTGTTTCTGTACAGTGCTTTAAGGATATAGCTAAGTACTTTTCAGGTGCCATAACTATCAAAAATTAACACAAACTCTTGGCCAATATTTCCAAACAGAACTGGATAACAAGTTTGATTATTTTCATAACTTATAACATCATCACTGGAAGAACAAACTGCTTTACTCGGCTCGATTAGAAAAGTCAGTATCACTGAGAGTAAACATTTTCTTATGCCTTTGAACCTAAAACACTATCACAGCCAACCCACCCAAATACTAAACTTATTTCTCAGATAATTTACAAAGTGACAGGCCCCAAGGCAAACTGCTTTACTTTTTTTTTTTTTTTTTTTAA